>CAJNJA010026230.1:216-32240 GCA_905231915.1 Symbiodinium necroappetens | reverse complement strand
ACCCTTAAAGGAACCCTTAAAGGAACCCTTAAAGGAACCCTTAAAGGAACCTTTAAAGGAACCCTTAAAGGTACCCTTAAAGGAACCCTTAAAGGAACCCTTAAAGGAACCTTTAAAGGAACCCTTAAAGGTACCCTTAAAGGAACCCTTAAAGGAACCCTGAGTTATCAGGGGCCTGGAGTGTTGCTGGACGCTGTTGGGGAGCAGAGGCTTCAGAGGTTTCGCTCTTGCGGCAGGGTCGGGCTCAAGCTTGCGACGTTGGGGCGTAGGGTTTAGGGGTTAGGGTTGAGGGTTTGGCTAAGGTTTAGGGGTTTAGGGGTTTAGGGTTTAGGGGTTTAGGGTTTAGGGCTTAGGGGTTGACGGGTTTAGGGTTTAGGGTTTAGGGGTGCTTAAGGTCTCATCGGTTTTGGGGTGGTGGTGTAGGGCTTTAGGGGTTGTACAGCCTTCAGGGGGTTTGGGGTTTTGGGGATGTTGTAGGGTTTAAAGGCTTTTTAAAGGTTTGAGGTTTGGTTTTAGCTGTTTTGGGGCTTGGGTCGTGTTGTTGCGGTTTAGGAGTGGGTGGCTGTAGGCTTACTGTATGTCGCCCAGGTGTGGAATGGCATCTTGTCCTCCATGTTTATTGGCCATGCCCTGCGGAAGTGGGTGCCGCAGATGAGCTACGAGGCCTTTCCATGTCGAAGTGCTGCAAAGTCGGATGAAAGCCCGAAGCCCTGACTCCTGAGGACCTGAAACAGTGTGACAGTGATGAGTTTTCTTGCACATGATTGTCACAAACAGTAGAAACAATAATGGATAGCCCCTCCTACGCCGATTCTACGCACCTCCGAAAGTAAGATCTGGACGGCCAGTTCCAAGCTGAGCCTATTTCAGGAGAAGCAAAGACATATATCCTGAATTCACTGCATCATCTGCTGGGTTCTGGAGTACCATACTTGAACTCCTTTAAAGGAACCATTCTGAAATATGTCGTTTGTTACTTCAAATTTAATTTCAGGCCCCCGGCCCTCCAAAGCCTAAGCACTAAAGTGAAGGCCCCGATAAGTGGCACTCGCCGCTCTTAGGGCTTAGGGAGTTTGATTTGGAGCCTTGTAGATACCCTACTCGCAGTATTTACACAAGGCCCACAAGGCTCCATGCCTCGCAAAACAAGAATTATATGGGGTTCGGGCCGAAACTCAACCATCCCCTTAGTGCCTGCAAGTCTCTGATGCCCCGCACCGATAACGACTCCAGCATCGATGCGGCCTTAGCTTGGGTTTAGGGTTTTGGGTTTGGGGTTGAGGGTTTAAGGTTTAGGGTTTAGGGTTTAGCTTGGGATCATCGGTTAAGGAATAAACCCCTGCTTGGGGGTCCTCAGTTCTCCCCAACTACAACGCGACTCGTCTAAAAAAAGCCGCCGGGACGTTCGGGACGTGTTTAACCCTACTGCCGAGATCCATGGGCCTCAGGCCCGGCCGCAGATCCTAAACCTGTACCCATAGGCCCCCAAGTAGTTCTTTTTTGTGGTCTATATTTAGAATCCTATAAGGTAATCCCAAAAAGGAACTACTTAGGGGCCTATGGGTACAGGCTAAAAGAACCCTTCAGCCCAATGCTCGCTTCCACCGTTAAAAAAACCCGCCTGGCCGTCCATGAACCGTTCATGAACCCTGCAAAAGTCCTAAACCCTACTTCCCAAACAGCAAAACCCAAAAACACCGCACCCTAGACCTAACGACCAACACCTCGAACCCAAATGTTGAAACCCCTAAAGCCCTCCCTCAAATCTGCCGAACATGGAACCCTACATCCCAAACCCTGAACCCGAAACTTGGCCCTAAAAGTCCAAGCTTTAAGCCCTTCTTTCGAAGGCTCTAAGCCCCTGAGACCCTAAGCCCCTGAGGCCTTGTGTGAGGGTTTAAAGTTTAGGGTTGATGGTTTAGGGTAGAGTGTCACTTCATTCTTCAGCAGGCTCAACACCTCTTCTGCGCTCTCTTCGGAGTCCTCCACACCATGCTGGGCGTATCCGCCTCGAAGCTGGAGGACACGCTGCAGATTAACCCGAAACAACCTACCTTTAAAGAAGGACTGTTATAGGAACCCTTGAGAAGGTAGGTTTTATAGGGTTTCGGGTAGTTTAAGACATTGGGTTGGTTTGGATATCAGGCAACGGCTCATGCAGCGTTCAAGGTCACGGGATGGCTGGAGTGTTTGTCAGTGCTTAGGGTTTATAGAGTGTTCGAGGTTTGCATAAAATTTAAACCCTAAACCCTTTATATCTCAAGCCCTGCGCCACTTAGACCTCCACATGATTGATGATTCTTGGAGAGATACATTCAAGCCCGAAAGCCCCCGAAGCCTAAATTACAAAAAACATGTGTAGACGTACACACATATGTTTCAATATATATATATATAAAGATGACAAGGACTTTATGTGTATGTGTGTATATGTATGTATGTATGTATGTATGTATGTATATATATATATATACATACACAGATGCGTATAAAGAACATGCACAAATCTCCCTACAGCACCTCGGACAACCACAACACAAGAAAGCGCCTAAACTTTAATTTCTTGAAGCCAAGCTTAACACCGGAACCTCAAGCCATAGCCTTCAAAGCCCCAAAGCCGTGAAACCCTGAGCAGGACTATGCGAATCGAGAAGGAAGCAAAATGCTCCACCTGGCTTGGGCCTGGTCACTCAAGGCTTGACAAGAGAGTGTTATGCATGTTGGTCCAAGGTTTATAGTTTTTGGTGTTTAGGGTCTTGAGCTTTGCAGTTTTCGGGCTTTGAGTTTTATGGTTAAGGCTGTAGAACTTTATGGTTTAAGGTTTTGAGTTTTTGAGGTTTAGGGTTTGAGTTTTCGGTTTAGGCTTTGGAGTTTTTTGGCTTGGCCCACCGACAGCAACAAGCCTGCAGCAGCCAACCACAAAACGCTGCGAACTCCCGAACCCCACCGCCCCTACTATAGGGGCTTTACTAATTAGAATAGGGCTTGGGGGTATTTTATACTATCGTGTAGCCCCCCCCCCAAAAAAAAAAACTATTCTAATTATTAAGGCCCCTACAGTGGTCGGGTGCGGCAGCTCTGCAGGACGACAGTCCGAGAAATCCTAAATCCTGAAGCCCGACTCCTGATAGGTAGTTCTCTAAATTAGGGTCCCCATAATAAAAAGGACCCTAAAAGGGGCCCTAATTTAGAGAACTGCCCTGATTCAGACAAGCCCTATGAGAATTCTTTCTGATAGAACCCCTGTTCTGACCATTACGGCCCCTAAGTACCCCCGAACCCTCAACCCTAAACCCCAAACCCTAGACCCTAAACGCTAGACCCTAAACCCCCAAAACCCTATAGACCCGAAACCATAGACCCTCAACCCTAATTAAACTAAACCCCAAACCCCATACCCGAAACTCTAGACCCTAAACCCTGAACCTTAAACCCTAGACCCTGGACCCTAAACCCTAAACTAAGGAGGTGTCGCGACGTCGAGCGACAGACCCCGAATGCTTGGCCGAGGGCCTCGCAGCCCGAGCTCCCATACGAAAAGACAGACGGAAAGGCGAGGATTAAGCCTCGCCGTCTGTCCTGGACAGACCAGTAATGTGGCCTTGCTTGCGACAATGTCTCAACTGAATTAAGGGCTGGCTGTATCCAGACAACCTTTAGCGTAGCTAAAGAGTAGCCCCAAATCGTGCACCATTGATTCTGGTGGGGCGCTTAGGATTTTAGGATTTAGGGTTTTAGGGTTTCGGATTTAGGCTTTTAGGATTCACGGTTTAGGGTTTTAGGATGTAGGGTTCCACAGCCCCTTTACAGTAGGACGTATAAGGTTTAGGACTTTAGGATTTATGATTCATGGAGGGCTTAGGATTTTGGATTTCAGGGTGATAGGATTTTAATAGGATTTTAGGATTTAGGAGTTTAGGATTTAGGATTGTAGGCTTCGGGATTGAGGATTTAGGATTCTAGGATACTGGGACTTAGGAGCTTGTATTTAGAATTGTTGAATTTCGGATCTAAATTTAGGATTTGGGATTCTAGGATTTAGGATTTTCGGGTGTTAGGTTGTTCGGATTTAAGATGTTAGGGTTTGGGATTTAGGATTTTAGGATTTAGGATGTAGGGTTCCGGATTCAGGACTTATGAGTTTAGGATTTAGGCCTTAAGGTTTCGGAGTTAGGAATTCCTAAATGCTCAAGTTTCCAGAGTTTACGTACATGAAAACTCATTCAAACTCAAAGCTTGAAGGGCCGAGCATGCCCTGCCATGCCGCAGGCCCGAAAAGAGCCGAGGCTACTCCCAGCGGCAGCCGCAACCAAACCCGAATGAGGCTTTTAGGATCTAGGGTTTGGGGTTCCACATTCAAGATTTTAGGATTCAGGCTTTAAGGTTGCGGAGTTAGGAATGGGAAAATAAAGTGTTGATTTTGGTTTATCATGCCCTGGGGCCCTGGGGCCGACTGACCATGTCAAGGTCTCCTCCTTCTTCATGTGTCCGTGCTCTGAACCGTCTTGAATCCTAAAATCCGAAAATCCTCGAACCCTAAGTCACACCCGAGCGCGCGCACTCCCCTGACACACCCCAGACCTTAAACCCTTTACCCGAAACCCTAAGAGCCCTAAGGCCCCCTAGAAGTAGATGCCAGGATGTTCTCTCGGTGATGCACATGTGCCAGCTTGGAGCTGCCGTAGCGCACTCAGGAAAGCTTTGTGGGTTGAGGGTTTATAGGGGTTGGGGGTTTAGGGTTTAGGGGTTTACGGGTTTAGGGGTTTAGGGTTTAGGGATTTAAGGTTTAGGGGTTAGGGTCAATTATGGTTCAGGGGTTTAGGGGTTTAGGGTTGAGGTCTTAATCTACCCAAGCCCACCAGTTTAAGGACATATCTACCAGATGTGGACGTAATAGTAATTCAGAAGTAACCCTTGACAGCTATGTTTTTGGAGTATTGATGGCTTGGGTTCTTACAGGTTTCCGGGCAAGGAGGAAATGAAATCTAATTTACGGTCAGTCTCTTGGATTGCGGATCTCTGGGGTGTTTTAATAAAATCGGGTAGTGGTTCACGGGTTCAGTTCGAATCATAACGGCCCGTTTAGGGTCAAGGATTACTTTATTGCATTGCACGTTCTGACACTGCCAGAACGCAACGCTCCGAGCCCCTCATACATGTGTACTCACCAACCAGTACCTAGTAGCTGGCACTTACTATTAGCCCAAACAAAGTAAGTACCTACTTAGGCCGTGCCTTAACCTGCGATAACTTGACTATTTAAGGACTTAATGTCAGGAAGTCCCTATAAGGAGGCCTAAAAAGGTGGGCTTTATAGGGTTGAGGTGGGCTCAAAGACACAGGTTAGAAAGGCTTCGCCATGGAACCGGGCCCATGGGCAAACTCGTTCAAGACTCCCCCTCACCCCGTCGCGAAGAATGAAGGGCAGAATAGATGAGTTGAGTTGCAAGTATGAACCCAAGACCCGAAGCCTTATAAATAGAGGGACTGCGGGGGCTTAAACCCCCAAAGCCCTATTCTTATGAATTGTGTACAAGGCCAGTGCAGTGTAACAGTGTAGTAACCCAACGGACACCAAGCCTGTAGACCCTAAACCCTAAACCTTAAACCCTGAACCGTATCGCCGGGACCTTCCAAGCAAGGTGACTGCCCTGTCTGCATTGGGCAATGAGCCGTGTGCTGCTCAGACCTGCTGTAGGGGTTACAGGATGTAAGGTTATTTTGGGCGGTGTAGGGGCGTGCAGGGTTGGCAGAATGTAGGGCAGGATTCCTGGCTTTTCATTTGAGCGTTTCGTTCTTGCCTCTTTTGTTGTGAGCTCCCCCCCTCCCACCCAACCACAGAGAGGTTGCGGTAGCTGAAGGCAAGCACTAACCTCACTAAACGCTAAACCCGAAACCAAAGCCCTTACGCCCCCGAAGCCTGACCCTCAACTGGAACCTTAAACCCGCGACCCTCAACCCCAAGCCTTAATTCTGGAGCCCTTCAATTCTGACAGGCAACCCCTGAGTAGAACATCAATACATCGCATATCCGGCAATCTTACGGCCCACCTGTTGCTTCCAGTCCTTGCAAGGTCCTATGCTGCTTCCTTTGCCTCGGGCATTGCGCTGCGCATAGCCGTGGGGCAGGCAGTTGCTCGGTTTGGTGTTTGGGGTTTTGGGGTATGGGGTTTGTAGGAGCAGAGCACCATCCACTGCGATGGAATTCGGTTCCGATGGGGACGCCTCTAATGTCCCTTATGTAGGTGCCTACATCCATGAACTAAACGAACTACAGTTGATGATATAAAAATCCTGCATGACCCAGAAGAAGGAATATACCATAATTCCCATAGTTTAAAGTTCTTAAGGTCATGCAGGATTTGTATCATCAACTGTAGGAACGTCAACGCTGTCGTCAGAGCCCAGCTTCGCCACCGTACCTTCAAGTGCGATCTGACAGCCCTGAGACTGGAGAGCACAAGAGATCCAGACCTTCCAATATCCTTTTGTTAAGGAATATACCTGAAGCCTTAAACTATAATTCCTCTAGTAAGGAATATACCTTAAGCCTCAGAATATAATTAGTAGGACCCCGAATTCTGATCTGAGGAATCTAAGGTATACTTAATATTCCTTAACTAAGGGATGTTGGAAGGTCTGCGGAACTCACCATCAAGGTCCCTATTTAGCCCACGGAGAGCCTTTTGAAATTTGTCCCTGAAAGCCTCTTCGTGAGTAGGGACTTAGACCCTAAATTGAAAGCCTAAACCTGAAACCCTATTAACCTAGTAGGACCTTGTTGCGAGTGAGTTGGGCTTTGAGTCATCAACTAAAGTGAGAGACTATTGGTATCTCACAAGCTCAAAGGGGCCCTACATACAGTCGCCAAAATGAAGACCCTGCATTTATCATTTTTGGGGAATCAGCACGAGAACGTATTAGTAAGCAAATACATGGGCCGCAGGAGAGGAGGGCCGAGGAGGGACCACGAACCAAAACCATGTCACCGTCTTTCCCATGTGTGCAAAACAAGTTTTCTTAACCACACAAAAATGCTTCCTCTCATGAGCTTATTGTTAAGCAGGTCTCTAAATTCCTAAGCCCGCCACCCTAACCCCTAAACCGCCTAAACCGCACCCGGATCGGACCTTCATCTGTCCTAAACACTGCACCCGAAACGCAAATAAGTCGGAGAATCATCTGTGACCAGGATGCCTTTCGTGGCTTGGGATTTGCTCACACCGTTGCAGATTACTTCCAGGCCGACGGGTTTGCCTATAGTCTGGGGTTTGGGGGGTGAAGGAATATACCTAAACCCTAAACCCTGAACCCTACAAACCCTAAAGAGTTCCTAAAGATAAAGGGCTCCTTCAAAGGATCCATAAGGGACCTGTAGTCAAGGGACCAATAGTCTCCATTGTAATTCCTTTCTTTGGGTTTCACCAATTTTAAATTTAAGATCCTTTCAGGTAACCCAAAAAAGGGAGCTACAATGGAGACATGTGTGCCTACGTCCAGGATGTTGAGTTGCTATAGCCTGTTTTTTGTTTAGTCCGCCCCATGGGATGGTGTTGAGTGGGATTTGCATGGTGTTTTGGGTAGAATGATCGAGGGCATCGAGGATTTGACGGATTTCGGAGTGATTACGCGGTGTTGGCTTTCGTGTTCAAGGATTTTGGTCAAAAGCTCAGTTTTGCACATTGGGGTCGGAGGGACAGATCGATGCATGTTGGAGAGCCGAAATTCTTTCGTGGAGGCTTGTGGGTTGGTTCTTTAAACTCCTAAACCTAAGCGACGTTCGCAACAGCCCGGTAATGAGACACGTTTGTGCTTGCCATCGACACTTCACAGCGAGAGGCTTTCTTTGATGTGCAGCAGGTCAGCAAACATCATCAGCATCAGAAGGGCTGCGTGTCGCCAGTCTAGGATCACTGTCAGCCTCACTAATTCCTTGCAATTTCATGATGTGGTTCCTGGGCCTGCTAATAATACGCGGATCTTGCCAGGCGAGCACGTGCCACAGCAGGTAGCTAAGGTTTTAACGCACCATGGCTTACAGCACAGGCAGCATCAGAAGTTGTTCTGGAACTCACAAGGCCAGCTTGCTCAGGCCCCCCGCTCACTCCTCAAACTATGGGCATCAGCCGGGTGCGTCGGCTCAGACATACACGACCGGACGGCCCTGTCCGGCCGTGTGTGCGTGTGCGTCCGTGTGTGCCGGTGTGTATGTGTGTGTTTTTTTTGGAATGGGTGTTGTCAGACGTCCCAGTGCCCAAGAAAAAAAGGGACAGCCAGATGACCAACGTTGTTTGACACCCGGGCAAGCCCACATGAGAATGGGGTCTGGAGGGCCAGGGAGAGCAGACAAAGCTTTCCTCACCCCATTCAAATTTCTGGAGGGTCGATCGGACAACGTTTGTCCAAAGCCAGGCAAAGCCGCCAACTATCGGCATCAGCTGGTCCGCTTGTCAAAACTGAAAACCCCGACCCTGGCCTACCGTGCCCAGCCTTGCTTTCTCCCCCTCCCTACACCCCAACCCTGCCAGCCCCCGATCCCTTGCCCAGCCTGCCTCCCCTTTTCGCCTCTTCCCTCTCCTGGCTGCTCCTTCACAGGGGCATTCCACAGCATCATCCGCATCAGCCGGGTTACATGTCGTAACCTACCCGGCACCTCCGGTCTAGCCAGTTTTCATTTCAAAACGCCTGAGCCGGGTCGCCTTCCAGTTACTGCCACAAAGGCGCCAGCATCAGCCGCATCAGCCCGATACTGTTTCGTTTATGGCCACGGAGGCCAAAGCATCATGCGCATCATCGCTTACGTTTCTGACCTTAGCCGCCGAGGCACGAGCATCATCTGCATCAGCCGGCTTGTGCTTCAATACGTTGCCGCAGCGGCGCCAGCATCATCTGCATCAGCCGGTTTATGTTTCAAATTATGGCAGCCAGTTTGCGTTTTAGTTTTTGTTGCGGGCGAACAGCATCATGTGCATCATCCGTCTTGCCGTTCACAGGTGCCCGCGGAGACACCAGCATCATCCGCATCAGTCGGTTTGCGTTGAAGGCATGGCCGCAGAGGCACCAGCATCATTTGCATCAGCCGGCTTATGTTTCAAAACATGGCCGGCGGAGGCAAGAGTCTCATCTGCAGTAACCGGAGCAGGCCGCTTTTTCAAAAGAACAAAGATTGTCAGGACAGCGGAAAGACGAACCACCACTGCCCGCTTTGCCAGTCAAGCGAGCATCATCATTGACATATCTATGTCTCCTCACGAGCTGGACTCGGCCAAGTTGGCGGATGCTCCGGGCCGATTTGGCCATCCACACCTGGCAGGCCGGATCGGGCACCGGTTGGGTGTGGCGTCGTCCACCATCTGCCCGGATTCGCAGGCACGTCGCATTAGCATCATTGGCATGAGCTGTCGGAGCAGTGGCATCCCAGCCCTCCTCGGTATTGGCCTCAGCCGGGCTGCAGACTGCTTTCCTCGAAAATCGCCAGGATCGTCAGCAATCGGCACTAATTGTGCCCCAGCCGGGAAACATCTCAGAAGGTTGAGCATGGGCTCGTCCGTTTGCGGGAGGACACTGCCAGCGAAGGCCAAGCGCCTATAAGCATCATGACCATGATCAGCTGTCACCTATGTGCTCACACATGGGCAATGCGACAGCACGGTCGAAATCAAAAGGAAAGGCCCAGAACAAAAGTGCATTCGTAACGGCCTTGGAGACCAATGCGTCGGATATGCGAAACATAGGACCCAAACCTGGGTTTAGGATTTATATTACAAGGTTTAGGGCACCTAAACCTCGACTCCTGATGGCCTGTTTTTGTTGCCGCCGTGCTGGCAGAGGCAACGGTCAGAGACCTCGGCGTGTCCATGGACGCTGCCGAGGAGGCGGTGAAGCATCCACCGATGCAGCATTAATGGTTCAGGGTTAAGGATTGGCTGGTGATTGTACAGCGTTGAAAATTACATGCAGGGACTGTTTGTAAAGTTCATTTACACGTCGTGGGAGCTTTAATAGTGAAGTTTGGGCCTATCGGCTGTAGTCTGCATGAGGTCTGAGGTCACCTTTGATTCCTAAAGCCTAAACCGTAAACTCCTCAGCTGTAGAGTCTTGCTGGGGTTTGAGTTATGTGGCTGTACAGGCTTTTTTGTTTTGCAGTGAGTGGGGTTACATACCCGGCCAGTGTCCTGACCCTGACCCTGTCTCCGTATTCAAGAAAAGTGGTTTCAAACGTGTAGAGTGTAGAGATAGGTTATCTACCTATAGTCTCCATGTGGTTCGTTTTTTGGGTAACTTTTTAGGATCCTAAACACAGAATTTGTTAAACCCCAAAACAGGAACTACAATGAGACTATAGGTGTCCTTTGGTAACTCGAATCATGTACTATGCCGAGACGATTTCTAATGCAACAAAAACAGGGAACTATAGATTTACGAGCGGAATTAGCTGGTGGATCTGTGAGAGGAAGACGGCCTGTTTGAAATGAGATCGTCGCCCGAAAGGTAGCTACGGCAGCTACGGGTTGGGTTCAGCTTCAAGAAAGCCCTGACAGCTCCCGAATGCCCCCAAAACCTATGCCGCATTACGCCGGCAGCCGGCCCGATAAACGGCAGCGAAGGAATGACCTGAGACCATATAGGTCATTCGGGTCCGGGTTTGGGGCTTTGGCTTAAGTCTAGCGGCCTAGCGGCTAGCAGAGTGAGGTCTTTGGGTTTATAGGCTTGGGCCGCTTCTTCAACAAAATGTGAGATGTTCCTACCGACGAACCCGGGCAGGTCGTGGCGTACAGTGGCGGAGGCATCGGCGACTGTGGAGGCGCGTGTTGGAGACTGGCCCTGAAGAAAGGCTTCCCGAGACCCTATCCCCAAGTTCGCATAGTCGGAATAGTTCTTAAAATAAAAAGCCGAAGAATTACGTTGAAGATACACAAACCTTAGTGCAGCAGTTTGGAAGGGTGACTAGGTTTCCCACACAACCAGGCAATACCCTGGACCCGAACTCGAATCCCTAGTCACTTAATCCACTACAGTCTCATCCGAAGAAGCCCTATGATTTAAATCCTAAACACTAAAGCCCTAAACCCTAGAGCCATAAAGCCCTAAACCCTAAAGCCCTAAACCCTAAACCCAAAGCCCTGAAGCCCCAAAGCTCTAAAGCCTAAACCCCAAACATTGCCCTACACCGTCCCAAGTGACCCTGGGGTCCCTTGCCACTTGACCATTGCAGGGGGGCCCTTCCGAATGCTCTTCGGTGATGAGACGTCGCAAGCTCAGTTGAGGGTTTAGGGTTTAGAGTTCGGAGACGTCGCAAAGCTCAGTTTAGGCTTTAGGGCATAGGGTTTTTAGTTCGGAGACGTCGGTATAGAGTTTGGAGACGTCGGAAGCCCAGAACAAGGTAACGTTAAACACGGTTTTGGCCAAGAGTTCCAGGGCGGGCGGGGGTTTGAAACTCCATGGTGAGATTTAGAAGAAAGCGACGAGGGCCCCAAGTGCCCAAGCATTGCAGTTCTCTACAAGTACCCAAACACACCATGCCTTTGTAATCTGGGACCTAAAGCCCTAGGGAAACTCAGTCAGCCCGCAGGGTCCCTAAACCCTAAACCCCTAAAGCCCTAAACCCCTAAACCCTAAGCCCTAAACCCTAAAGCCCTAAACCCTAAATCCTATGCTCACGTGCTTGAAGCCTCCAAGAATCTGCGCAGGCGCTAATCAGCTACTCCTTCCTTTTCCTTCGCTGCTGACCCGTAAATAAAAACACAGGCTATGACCCGAAATTGGTAGGCTGTGTATAGCCCGAACACCACATGCATTTGACTTACGTTACTGCCACACAACCTAGACGGCTTCGGTTTGGGGTGTAGTCTTCTAGCTCAAGGTTCCATGTTCTACAGGCTTGAGTGCTGGGGTTTTGGAAGAAAGGAGCGGGTTAATAGGGTTTTGGGCAAAGGGCGTGCATAGGCTCACCTTGAGGGTGGTCGTTGCATTGGTTCTGACATCTCCCAATCCAATATCTTAACACCCTTCCCACTATCAACGGACAGAGCTCTTCTACACAAAGGTGGTTTAATAATGGTGCTGGAACCCTAAACCCTGAACTCCATACTTTCCCTCAACCCTAAACGCCATACTTTGCACCAGAAACACTCGAAGCCTTCGGCTCAATTTCAGAGAGGCCGAACAGCTGCGGCCCTGCGCAGCAGCCGAGCCTCTTAAGAATCTCCCTCCCTGAAACCCAATCCTACCTGAACCCTGAAGAACCTTCCCTTTAGGGGCTCCTCAGTATGATTTCCTTATATAAGCCCTTGAAAAGGTAGGCTATCCAGGCCCCAGGTACTCCTTAGAAACCACAAGCAACTAAAATCCTAAATCAAGCCCATCCTACCAGGTTGGCAGCTGCTGCCGCGGCAATCCTCAAGGTGATTTCAGTTACACTGCAGGTAATATCTAGGGTTTAGGGCCTAGGGGCTGAAAGTGTCTTAAGATTTTGCCGGGCGAAAACAGGAGCCTACTTTGGATAATTAAGTAAGAACACCGGCATCTAGGGAATCTAGGGTGTGTGTCTTCGCGTGTGTGGTATGCATTTGCTCGGTGTAATTATGCGGGGCACAACGGGTTCCGGGCTATTTACAGCAGGATAGGCTACCGTTTCCCCTAAACCCTAACACCTACACCCTGAAGCCCTAAACCCTTTAAGGCTTTGGATTAATGCTGGGACGAGCCGGGGCTCTTTCGTCACAGGGTTTCGGACTTTTGATATATATATATATGTATATATATATATTATATATATATATATATTATTTATATATATATACATAACTACATATATATATACATATACATACATGGGTAGTTCTCTGAATTAGGATTATGTTTTCGGGTTCCTGTAGAGGTACCATACGGGTTCTATAGGGTTTTACGGGTTCCTTTTAGGGTTCTTCTTATAAGGGTGCCGTACTGTTTTGATGACTTAAATCTGGACCCTGATTGAAAGAACCCCCCCCATGTATTGAAGAGCTCTAGGGTGTGGGGGCTTTAGGGTTTGGGGTTTATAGGGTTGTGGCAGAAGGTTAAGGGTTTTGGGAATTTGTGCCTCCTGCTCAGAGGATTCCTACAAGGTGTGGGTGTCGCTTTGCTTATGTCGATGGTGCTGTATCGGATGTTTTGAGTTTATCGAAATATCGTGAAATATGGTGCTCCCTGTGAGTATGCCCTTGTCCTGACCTATCAGCATATGTCGCGCCCAGCACTTCTAGATTCTGCATAAGCCACTAGGAGCCATAATCACCAATCACCATCCCTAAGGGTCCGTGCCCAAATGGTATATACATTGGCCTTCAGTAGCCCTTCTATGGGGTAATATACTATTTGGGTACATGGACCCTTATATACCCTGAAAATCCCGAAACCCTTATGGTACCCCATATAGAACCCTTAAAGGACCACCTTACAGGAACCCTCTATTTGGGTACATGAACCCTTTAGGGTATATTCATGCCTGAGCCCGTTCGAAGTACGGTTTAGGGTTTAGGAGTTCTTGATCATCCAAGTGCAATCAAGCCCAAGCATTAAACCATCTGGAAGCAACGTACATATTACATAGTACATGCACATGACTTGCATACATACGTACATACATACATACATACATACATAAGTTTGGGCCGGGCTCGGCTCGCTCTCTCCCTCTCTCTCACTTTCTCTCTCTCTCTCTCTCTCTCTCTATCTCACTCCTTTTCTCTCTCTCTCGCTCTCTCTCTCTCTCGCTCTCTGTCTCCAGCCATGTCTTTTGGATTTCGCTGTCCTGCTCGCTCTACTTCTATCAGAGCCCTGCTCGCCTTTGCTGGAGCAGCTATGTCATCCACCTACAGTCTCCGTACTCGTAGTTGCTGTTTTTTGGGGGTTTCATCAATCTTATATTTAGGATTGTGTAAGATGACCCCCAACAAAAATTGAACTACAATGGAGACTATCTGTTTTCATGCAAATACCATCACACAGTTGCAACGAGTCCTGTCGCAATAGCGGGAGTATCAGAGAACAAGATCCCTAAACCCTCAGCCCTAAACCCTAAACCTCAAACCCTCAACCCTGAACCCTAAACCTTAAAACCTTGAACCCTGAACCCTAAACCCTAAGCCCTGAACCCTAGACCCTGATCTCCCTAAATGTCGGATCGGATCCTTACTGTCAGGACCCTTACTTTTGTATCCCCCGTCTTTAGGGTGTGATGCGCCCCATGCATGGTATCTAGTCTAAAGTGTACAGAACGCGTGAATGAATCACGCTAAATCCTAAAACCTACAACCCTGAAAACCTAAATCCTACAACCCTAGCCCTGAACCCTGAACCCTAAACCCTGTAACCTTGTAAACCCTTAGCTGCCAGGTGTGGCTGCTCTTGCTGCCCGCCCTCTCCACGGCACAGTGGCTGCAGCGAACCATCCATGCTGGGCGCATGCTTGGGTGCGCCCGCCCTCCGGAGAGTTTAGGGTCTTGGGCTGAGCCCCTTGGACATGTCTTATTTAGTCTTTAGGGTTTAGGGTTTAGAGCTAAAATTTCGCTTAAATCCTAAACCCAAAGCCCCGAACCGGTAACCCGCAACACCCCACATCTGGGGTTCTTGCGCGAAGGTCAAGCCAACATCCCCCAAGCTCACCCCCCAAGCTTGGAATCTTCCAAAAAGCCCTGGCCCCTGGGCTCCAATACCTTGGAACTGCGGTTGATGATACAAATCCTGCAATACTTCAAGGACCCTAAGCTAGGGGAATTATGGTATAGTCCATATTATGGGTAGGGTCCTAAATAGAAAAAGGGGTTTAACCAAAACAAAGGGAACTGCAATGGAGACTATAGTCTATAGGTATTGCTGATGCACAAACCCTGGCACAGCCTTGAAGAGCCTAGCCTGAAGAAGCTGGCCTATCTATGTCACTTGCTATGGAAACCGAAGCTCCCTAAACCCTAAACCCTAAATCCTAAACCCTAAACCCTAACGACCCCATACCTGTTCTAAGCTTCATCTCAACCCTATACCAGTCGGCAAAACGTTTTGACGCCACAGAGCGCAGTTTCAGAACCATCCAACGAGTCCATCACTCAAGAGAGGTACTAGGACCGTTATGTTGTTGCCTTGCAGTATACCGCTGTGACGGTACATGTCGTCTCGTCTAGCAATAATGGGTAAAACCCAATCGGTCCTAGTAATTACACTGTATAGTAGAATGCAGGGTTTGTATAGTAGGAACGATTATTGATATTTGGCAAAGTATCCCGGTTGTGACGCCGCAACTACACAGGATCGTAGGTTGAGGATCCGCCGGGGTAGGTCCTCGTCTGAAAGAGGTCTCTTGGGTCAGCTTTGCATGGCTTTTGTCTTTTGAGATTCCCGCGTCTCTTATCCGAAGCACTTTGGTTTCTTCCGGTCGCACTGCGGGCGTTTTGTTCGCTATGGTCGCGGCTGACGAGCCTCGGTGGCAGCAGATCTTCTTGTCGCTGGAGTCCTAGTGGTCCCTCTTCGTAGGGTATACGGTTTACGGCTTTGAGATTAGGTAGTTTCGACCTACAGCACCTCTCCTTTCAGAAGCCTTGCAGTATGCCAGTTAGGTTCAGAAGCTCACCCTGAGGCCTCATGCCCCTGAATTTCCTGAATAGTCCCTTCCTCAGCGCATTGAGTCCGGGAGCTTTGGATTTAGGCCTGCTGCCGCATCCTCGAACTTCTGACATATTCCCATACCAACCCTAAGGCTCTACATGCGCCTATATGGTTTAGGGTTTAGTACACTCTTCGGCCGTACAGGGGTTCCTATATGTGTGTACTTTGAAGCCTAAGTATATACGGTATAGGTGCATCGAGCTTTCGGGTAACCTTGTGCCGTAGACGGGGTCTCTAGGCTTCCTGGTTGGCGGCTCTCAATCCCAAAGCACTATAAACTAAACCCTGAATTGCAGCTTCACTTTTCGGGGCTTATTACCTGCAAAGCTCATTCGGTAGCCTTTAACTTTTCTGGAAAACAAATGTGTATGTAAACATATGCATATATTCATATATATATATATATATGTATGTATACATATGTCAAAATAGATATACATGCAAAACCTAAAATAGAATCAAAATACATACCTACATATATATATATACATACATATATATATATATATACATGTATGTTTATTTATGTTTATTTAAGTATACGTCCATGCATATCTACATATATGTATATTTCTCTCTCTCTCTCTCCCCTCTCTGACGCTCTCTCTCTCTCTCTTTTTCTTTTTGCTTGCGGTAATGAAATGGTCAACCTTGTCTGGGCTACTTTGCTCAGCAAAACCCCTAAAACCCTAACCCCTAAACCTAAACCCGAAATCAGAAGAGCCCTTTAAGATCCTAAACCAATACCCCCCAAACGCTAAACCCCAAAACCCAAAAACTCAAAACCCTAGTTGGGATCCGACAACCCAAGGAGAGCGGAGATGCCGGATGCTCGCCGGCAGGACAGCCCGCTGTAGAACGGTTTCAATGAGTGATGAGGCTTGAAAGACCCTTAGCGTTTAGGGTTCAGGGTTCAGGGTTCTGGGTTAAGGTTGTACTTTTAAGCATCACAGGCCGCGAATTTCTGTGATTGCTGGTTTTTCCAGACCGTACCATGTAAGTCGTTCGGGTGGCTATTTTCCTAAATTCCAGTAGCTAATTCCTAGGTGAGGTGGACCCTTAGGGAAAGCGCAATGGACAGGAGCCACTGTCGCGTCGAAAAGCGAAGAGATCCTTCTACGGATCAATCAGGCTAGGGGTTAGGGGTTTAGGGTTATGGGGGGTTTAGGGGGTTTAGGGGTTTAGGGGTTCAGGTTTATGGTTTAGGGTGTTTTGTTCTTGGGTTGAAGTTGGAACATGGATTCAGGATAGTTCCTGCTAGGATTCCATCTAATCTACCGTCAGGGCACCAGGGCTTAGGGTTTTGGGTGAAAGTTGGGACATGGATTTGGGACAACTCCTGTCTTAGCAGGATTCCCTCTATAGTCTACCCTAAAGGGCCATGAGGAAAACGATGTCTCAAGCTTCTACATGCAACCTTGCGAGGCCGACATAGGCTTTGCATGTCGTCGGCTACCTCTTCCCGGCACGTCACAAAAACCGTTGCCCAGACCCATGGCACAGGGATGAAGTATAGTATGTTATGATGTACTACATTACGATTACGATCTACTACATTATACGATACTGCTTAGTAGCTTGGTTTACGGTTCGGAGATACCCTGACATGAAATCAGCAACCGGAATTCTTCCACAATCAAGATGAGCTGCCCTTGCTGTCTGCTCTCTTTATGTTGGGAGCCCGAAACCCCTAAACCCCAATGGGGAGCCAAGATCTCGCTTCATCCCAAGGAATGCGGCAAGCAGTACGCACACCTTTCGCTCCAACTCCATTCAATTACGGGGTTCAGAGTTTAGGGCTTAGGGGAATTGAGACTATGTAAAGGCCGTTGGGATTTAGGGTTTAGGGCATCACTGCAAAGCTCTTCAACGAAGAGGAGGCCTCTTCCAAGACCAGCTCCAGGATATATCTGTTCACATATCCGGCACTGTATGCTCCAAACTTCAGAACCGTAATCCCAAGCCCAGCATCCCAACCCCGAGCCCTAGAGGACCCAAAACTCGAAATCCTGGACCCTGAATGACACGTCCATGTTACAATTAGGTCTCCCAGTTATTACTTGAAATCTCTAGCTCGAGCTGTGCAGCTTGGACAGCGACGCGCAAAGATGAAGCTCGAGCGGGAGGCACCGCGGGCTTCGGATCCACTTGGTTCCTGCCAGCCTACTCCCCGAGCCCCGCACCCCTGAGTTGGAGTCCGGAGCAAGTTAGGGATCCCTAAAGTCACGGTTTAAGGGTTAAGAGTTTAGGGTTTAGGGATCCCTAAACCCTTAACCCTTAACCCTTAAACCGTGACCGTTTGCTTCAGAGAGGGGCCAGTTCTTTTACGAGACGTGCTTTGGTTTTGCTTTGGACTGCAGAGTCCAATGCTGTTGCTACAGAGACGACAGAAAAGACGACTCGAGCATCCGTTGTTTGGCCGAGCCTTCGAGCAAGGTTTCTCAAGATGCAGTTTCCTGGGTGTAGTTTGCAGAGGTTAGGAACCAACCAGGTGCCCTAAACCCCCCCAAAAGAACCTAGCTTCGAAATTATGAGGCGATGAGGTCCAAGTGCTGTGGGAATGTAAACAGCTTCACAACATTTGGAGAAGGTGGTCGTGTCCGTTTGAATGTGCATTTGGGTCTGTGAAGGTGACTCTTGTGTCCGGCCTAGATCACACCAATATAGAAGCCTCAATAACTACCAATATTACTGTTAGGGCTCCTTCCTATAAGTCTACTAGAAAGGAGCACCAAACCCTACACCCTAAACCCTAACCCTATAATGCCTACAATGATTAAGGCCCCTACATTCGCCTGGCTCTCAGTCTTCAGCCCGCCAAGGTCTTCCGCACGTCTGCCGTGTGAGCTCGACTCTTTGCATTCATGACGCCTAAGAGTCGAGAGGCCCCATAGAGAAACCCTAAACTTCCTTAAACCCTAAACCCTACACTTCCTAAACCCTACCTGCACTTCCTAAACCCTACACTCCCTAAACCCTAAACTTCCTAAATCCTAAACCCTAAACCGTAACGACCCCAAGGTCGATACCTGTTTCCATGCTTCGCTCATGAAGTTGAACCAAGGTGATCAAGGCGACACAGGCCAAACAAAATCACACTTTGGGAATCAGTTGAGGTCGTAGTGATTTCTAAGACTGCCCTTCCCTCATGTGGATTACCATAACCTACTGTTTCGCAGGATCCCTCCCTATAAGCCGATGGCACGGCTTATCGTCAGGCATCATAAGGCTCCACGAAGAAGGTGTTGATGGTGGTTCGAAGTAAAATCTTAGTCGCATCATGGCACCCAGCCAGCTCTGTCCATTTGTGCAATCTAAAGTTCATACCCAAGTTTGAATCTTAACGACACTGCCGACTAAGGAGCTCCCGACATGTTGTGGAAAAAATTGGAACCTAGAGTTGAGCATGGCTCTCCTCTAGCTGGAGCCAGCTCGAGAAAACCATGCGAACCCTTAACCTTAAAGCCTAAACCCCAAAGCCTAAACCGTGCCTTCCCAACACCAGGCAAGCTCGACCCGGAACTGTTCCTAACAGGTATTTAAAATCTGGCCCTAAATCCGTGCGCCCTCAGAGGTTCATGGGTTCTAGGGCTTAGGGTTAGTTCCCTGAGACCTCCATCGTCGGTCAGGCGAGCCCTGCGACCACCATCTCCTCGTCACCGGTGGAAGAGGCGCTTCAGGGTGCTTCGGGGCTCGAGGCTTTTGGGGTTTAGGGTTCAGGGTTCAAGGCTTGGGGTTCGATCTGCGGTTCAGGGATCAGGATTTCGGGCCAAAGTCTCTAAGATACTAACCTTCAACTTTAAACCGAAAAGCCCTTAAAGTACAGCCCTAAAGCCCTAAACTTTGGGTGAAGGGCTTCTTGCCCCCGGACTTCCCGACCCCCCGAAGCCGGCTGAGCATGCTGGCCTGTAGGGTTTTGGATGCCTTCGGGCTTGATGTTCAAGTTAGGCTAAGGTCTAAACCCTCCAGATACCTACTATATAGGGTACTAGAGCCTCTAAGGCCCTATACAGTAGGTACCTGGAGGGACAGGGTAAGCTCTAAACCCTAAACCTTAAACCCTAAACCCTAAACCCTTGACAGAGTGATGCACTACGATGCCCAACCTCCACTACCAGCCTTCCCAGAACCGGAAAGCCGACAAGCGAGGGCTACGGAACGGCTTATAGGGTTTCGGGTTTCAGAGCTTTCAGGGTTTAGGATTTAGGGCTTTCAGGGTTTGGGGTTTAGGCCTGCCCGGTTTGGGGTTTAGGGTCTGCTTCGATGTACCTGCCGCCCACTGGGAGTATGAAAAGTGTTGAGGTTGACGAAGTTGGGTCCACAAGCACTCCGAAAGCCTACCACGCTACATCCCCCAGGCCTTACATGCAATACCCGGCTCCAGGGCGGCCCTTGGGACCTGTTGTTGCATTTTATGTTTATCCTTGTTCCTTTATTGGGCTTCAGAGGGTCCCATTTACGAATATGTTTTCAGGCTTTAAGGGGCAAACCTAAGGCGACCAAATGCTTCCCGCACCCTAAACGCTGCCTGCACCCTATAACTCCTGTCTTTCTAGAGCTTCTCCGTATCACATGCACGCATTTCTTAAAAAAAAGAAACCTAAAAAGGTAGGTTGTTTGGGATTAATGTTCACTAAACCCTCAACCCTAAACCCTAAACCTGCACTATCCTGGGGGGCTCTGAGAGGCAAGCCGAACCCTGAGCCCTCGGCCTTATCGCCTGGACGGTTTAGTAGGATTTAGGGTTTCGGGGTTTAGGGGTTTAGGGTTTAGGGTTTCGAAAGTTTAAGGGTTTGGAGTTTAGGGTTTTAGGGGTTTAGGGTTATAGGGGTTTAGCGGTTTTGGGGTTTTGGGTTTAGAGGTTTAGAGGTTTAGGGTTTTAGTGTTTTAGGGGTTTAGGGTGTCAGGGCTTAGGGTAGCATGCTGTCGGTTTTGCAAAGCGTGTTGGGTTTGCGGTGTTTGGGGTCAGCCCTCAAAACGCTGGCCGCTAGCCTTGCAACCCAAAGCCAGCCTGAACCAGGAAATCCCAGAACCCATTTTTGTGAACACGCAGCCCTAAACACTGTTGCAGACGCCGAGGTTTGGAGGGTAGGGTTTAGGATTTGGGGTTAAGGTTTACGGCTTAGGATTTGGGGTTTAGGGTTTAGGGCTTGGAAGGTTTGGGGCGGGAAGTCTTCATTCCTCTGAGTCAGGCTCCACCCACCGCAGAAGAGGACAGCGCTTCTTCAAATGACGAGGCGGATGCTACTTTCCAGGCTTCGGGAGTTTGCCCTAAGTTTTGATGGCCGAAGTACACAACAACTAGGTAGTTGAGTGACGATGATGACGATGATGATGATGATGGTGATTGATGGTGATGATGACGAAAATGACGATGAAGATTATGATTACGATGATGATGATGATGATGATGATGATGACATGATACCAATGCCAGTGCCAACGACGCCGACCATCACCTTGACGATGCTGATGACGATGACAATGATGATGATTATGATGGTGATAATGTTGTTGTTGATGATGAGGATGATAATGATGATAACCATGATGAAGATGACGACGATATTCTTAAACGGACACCGGTGCTGAGAGCGCTGAAGAACAACATGAGTCTAACCACATGCGTTGTGTCAAATTTAAAAGCTTTGTCGAAGTGCCCGGGCGCCAAGAACCGAATCAGAAGCGCTGCTGCTGCTGCCTCCTGCTCGAAGCTCCAGCTTCGAGCTTCCATCCATGAAGCATAGTGTTCCAGGTAAAGGATCAACAATCAGATACTGTGCCAAATAGCAACCTACACCTACTGTCACCCTGAACCCAAAAGACACTATTATCGGGTGCTTGCCGCCAGAGTGAAACCTTAACCCAAGGCGCCGAATGGACTCGTGTTGCTGGGCTCTTGTAATTAAAATCTAGTTGAACTTACCATACTCGGGTAGATAGTAGCTAGTATGCCTTCCGAACTACAGTAACCTAAACACGCGTAAACTATCAAACCAACTTATATTAAGGCATAATAATTTTCAGGCTTAATAATACTAAGGCTTAATATTAAGGCTTAGGTACTATTAGGGCTTACTATTAAGGCCTTCTTTTTAAAGCTGAATCATTAAGCTGTCAAAGGGTTAGGAGCCTCAAGTCCTGCTCGTCCGAGGCGGAGCAGGACGAAGACAAGGCTCCAAAGGCCTCCGTTTCCATGGCTGAGACAGAGAGGCTTTAGGGGTTTCGGGGTTTAGGGTTTAGGAGTTTAGGGGTTTGGCGGTTTAGGGTTTAGGGGTTTGGGGTTTAGGGTTTAGGGTTTAGGGGTTTGGGGTTTAGGGTTTAGGGGTTTAGAGTTTAGAAGTTTAGAGTTTTATGGTTTGGGGTTCTGCAGGAAAGGACAGGGCCTAATCTTGCAGGCCAGGGGTGTAGGCTTTATAGGGCTTTGGAAGCAACGTGCCACGAAATTCACACAGCCGTGTGCAGGTGTACACCTCTTCGCAGGCACCATTGGTCAGTATCGGAGAGGTTGGGTTCAGATCTTAGATGGGCTTCAGGTTTCAGGGTTCTGAGTTCGGAACTTTGGACGCGGAGTTTAGCGCTTCCAGCCCCCCAAAGCCCAGCACCGGCGACAAACATGCACACACAGAAACGCGAATGCCTGTCTTGGGGTCAGACCTGGCTAGATGACTGTTGTGGTGTCTCCTTGTTCACAGTCTTTTTTTGCAAACTGTACTTCCCGGAAGTAAACCCTAGTCCCTCAACCCCAATCCCCAAACCCTAATTAAACCTTAAACCCTAGACCCTAGACCCTAATTAGACCCTAAACCCCTAACCCCTAAACCCCTAAACCCGAAACCCTAAACCCCCAAAACTCGAAACCCCTAGACCCTAAACCCTAAACCGAAAGAGCCGTGGCAGCAAATGGTTGTATTGCCTTTAAAGGAGTCATGGCCAGGTGCGCCTCTCAAAGCGACGGGCCTTGGCACTCCAGCAGGAGCCGTTTCTCTGTGTGTTTATTGGGGGTTTAGGGCTTAGGGTTTAGGGTTTAGGGCTTAGGGTTTAGGGTTTAGGGTTGGGAGTGCTGCTTTGGGTTGCAAGTGTTGGTTTTCAGGGTTTGAGTTCGATGCTGTCTTCTGCAGGATGTCGGGTCCGGGGTCTAGGATTGCGGGATTTCACATTCAGGGCTTGGAGTTCTGCTTATGGTTTAGGGTTTAGGGCATCTGTCGCCTGCTTGCAGATGTTGTTTCGTGAATTCCGGGGTTTGTGGCTTCGGTCGGGTGGGCGGATCTCGGATGCAGAGTGACCCGCACACTGGACATAACTCCAGAAGCAGCGTAGTGCTTCTTTTGCTTTCCGAGCATGCATGCAATAGGAGATGCATCCCAACCCTCAGTAAATAGGGTGTCACGCACCCGAAACCCTAGGTAGTTTCAACTTAGCGATCTCGAGCTTTGCAAGCATTGAGCAACTTTATAGAGGGGATATGTCAACTTCGATGCGGCGAGATGGAGTTGTTTTAGAGGGATGCCAGAGCTGCTGTTTAGCATCTAGGGCTTGGGGTTTAGGTATTTAACCTAAGCCGCGAACCCTCAACGTCAAACTTTGGCCTCAATCCCCAAACACCAACCCCAAGCCCCTGAATGGCCTTCAAGCCTACGTCCTTACAGAAAGCGGCAAGCCCTTGGAACAGAACAAACAAGAGACGAGACGAAACAAGCACAGCGTCAACCAACAACAAGCACACACAACTTACGTAACATGAGCAGCACACAAACTAAATTCATGAGCACATATGTGTCTATGTATAGATACGGATATGATATGTTTGTTTTTAATTAATCGATTGTCTGATGTGTTTATATGCATACCCACATGTCTATGTGCATGTACATGTTCTTATTTCAGCCCCTAAGCCTTAAACCCTAAACCCTAAACATCCTAAACCCTATAAACCCTATAGGGCCTAAACCCACAACCCTAAAGCTAAACCCGAAAAGACCTGAACCAGAAACCCTATAGACCCTAAACCCTGAGCCCTAAACCCTCAACCCTAGACCATAAACAATGAATCCCAAACCCTAAACCCCAAACCCTAAACCCCTAAACCCTAAACCCTAAAACCCTAAGCCGATCCTGATTTCCATTTCTGCGAATGAAGCTTTCAGGAGCTCCTTGGAGAGTTTGTCTCCCCATCCTTTCAGAAGGCTTTACACGAGCTAGCCAGGACGGGGTGCGGCTTTCTGTGCGGAGGGTTTCGGATTCCAGGATTTGGGTTTTGGGAGTTTCGGATTCAGGATTTGGTGTGCTGGGTTTAGTTTAGGGCAGGGTGTCGGGGCCCGGGTCGGCTTTTTCCAAGATTCAAGCCGGCTTCCTACTCTATACTCTGTATGGGTTGGTTTCAAGGGTTGTGGAATATACTGGCTTCCACCAGGTGTTTAAGAGGGATCTATGAAGGAGATCAGGGGGCTTCTATACGATGATTCTTTACAAGAACCCAGGGCTTCCGTGAGGGTTTATGCTTCTTTGGAGGTTTCCATAGCCGCGCGGGTTTAGGGATGTTTGGCGTGGGGTGTGGGGGGATTGCGTGTAGGGTTTGGGGTTGGCGTGGTTCGAGCTCGAAATTGATGACTGCCTGGACCCTTAAGAGGCCGGGTGAGGGGGGAGGCTCCTTCTTATGAGTTCCGTGTGAGATCCTTAACAGGATAGGGTTTTGGGCGCCTACTACACCATAGACTTGGTCGTCAGAGTTGGGGTTTCTGATGCTTGGTGTTTGTCAGATGTGCGGGGGCTCTATCATTCAGGGTTCATACGGCACAGGCACACAGGGGCCGGAATACTTAGTAAAATCGAATTCCCTTCTAGTTCCTAGACATTTGAAACATAGTAAAGTAGCAAAGGAGTATGATCCCCCGCCTCGCACCAACCTCATCATAAACTGACCCAGGACTGTTCTACGACACCAAACCCCCACACATCTACCCTACACCCTCCCTTCCCAGCCCCGCTCCCCTGAACCCCGTCCGAGGACCAGATCCTGAAGACCACTACCACATGCCCTATCGCGAATCCCAAGCTACCCACTACGCAACCCCGATCCCATACCGACCAAAATCCACCCTGAAACCGAACCCCCAAGCTTCAACTCCTCAGAAGTCCATCCCGTCGGACCTATAATAAACCCTAAACCGCCGAAGCCCTAAACCCCAAAGCACCCCGAGGATCCACAACGATCCCAAGGGCTGCAGCCGTGAGTTCGCCTCTGGCTTTCGGAAGCTGGTCAGAAACCGGCAGGCCACTTTGGGGTCTACTTTGGGGGGGTTAGGGTTTAGGGCTTGGGTTTGGAGGTTGGGTTTTAGGGTTTAGGGTTTAGGGGCTGTTTAGGGTTTACCAATCGTCTCCATTGTAGTTCCTTTTCTTGGTTAAACATATTTAGGATCCTACAAGGGAGTCCCCAAAAGGAATTACAATGGAGAGTATAGGTATATTCTCATCTTACCTTTCTGGTGAACCTAGGACTTGAGAGCCCTTTTCAGCCTGTACGCTTGAGACATCTGAGGATTGAGGGCCAAGCTTGGGGGGTTTAGGGCTTTAGGGTGTATGGGGTTTAGGGCCTAGGGTGTATGCAGGGTGTCAAGTTGAGGGTTTAGGGTTTTAGGGTGTATAGGGTTTTAGGGTGTCGGGTTTGAAGTTGAGGTTTAGCAGAAGGTTGCCTGAATCGAGCAAGTTGTCATCTCCTGCGGTTTACCTGATCCAACTTTCTAGATCGAAATTGTTCTATTGTTGCAGCTTCTTACGACAAACTCTAGCATGCCGTTGCAAATGTGCGACTGATGGTTAAACCATACCAAGCACAACCAAAGCTTCAGCAGTTTCGATTGCGGGACTGAGGCCACTTGTGCTTCATTGTAGAAGTTGCCGTCTCCCGTGCATGTTGCAATGACGGTCTTTGTTGCGATCTCATGTCAGCATGTGGTCTTGAATCGAAGACTTCGCAGTTCACAACCTTGGTGATCAGTCACTTTGCGTCTCTAGTAGACTGAGGCGTACACACGATGTATCTTAAACGTTGAGCCTTAAATGCTACCTAAGCCCTCCAAAGCTTCAGGTGCTGGGGTTGCCTGGACTTCGCCATGCCCGAAATCATAGCCTCAAAACATGTTTGGCTGCACCCTAAACCCTAAACCCCAAACCCTATAAACCCCTACAAGCCAGCCTTCGTCTGTGTTCGGAGGCGCTTTTGGTGCTTGAAGTTTACTCTCGTGACTCCTCAACTAGCCCTTAACCTTAGCATGCTCTGGGTTTTCGAACACATGGTAGTCTTGGACACAGGCAGCAAGAGGTTTAACGGTGTCGGACTGTATGTCGTGACTAACGCCTTAAAATGCTTGAAGATAAAGCCTGAACCCGAAACCAAACCCCAATCCTAGAATTCCCTTCAGGGTTTAGGATTTTGGGGACCCAATACCTACCACGCACACCGAAATTGACCTGAGCTGTAAACATGCAGACATTTCTCCGGGTCGGGTTCAAACCCGATCTAGGTTGTGGAGCTCACAGATGGTTCAGGGCTGTAGAGGGTTTACGTAAAGCTCATGGAGGGCTTTGGGGTTTGGGGAACCCCACCCGAAGCCTGACGAACAGCTGAGCAAACCCCGTGACGATTCACAGGTGGAGGTAATTCCGCGCTATGGTTTCGAACCTTCCGAGGAGGGGGTGGAGATGATGCTCAGGACGGCATCAGTGCCTTGTATTTTAGACTCGGCTTGTCGATGCAAATGCAGCAGGCTAGCACGCAGGTGCTTAAACCCTAAACCCACATCTTAAACCCTGGACCCCTATACACACTCAAAATTCTAAACCCCAGCACCGGAAGCCTTAAACATATCTCTAAGCTGCAGGGGGCAGACCTTCTGAGCTGGGTTTTAGGGTTTATAGGGTGCTTTTCATGCATTTCAAAGGTGCTAAGGATTGTAAGGTTTTGGGGCTTACCGGAGCTCCATAAGCTTAAGCTCTGTGTCCCCGACCCCTTGGACCCTACAGTGACCCTAAACCCTAAACCCTAAACCCCAAACCCTAAACCCTAAACCCTAAAAGGAGCTTCACGTTATTCCATGGCGACTCGGACATCTACATCAACGAGGCTCAACTGCGGAGTCCCAAATCCTGCCAACCTCCGGAGTTCTGTAGAACCCCGTACCGGGTTCCTTAAAGGGCTTCCGTTTAGGGCCTTAAAGTAGTCCCTATATAGGTACTTTGGGGCCAAAGTATAATGTACGTACTATTTGGGTACATGGACCCTTAGGTCTTTAGAAATTTGAGAAGTAGCCATATATATGACAGGGACCACGACGGAAAAAGTAGGTTGACAGTCAGGGTCATAATGGAAGCAACAACCATCGGTATAGACATCTTATGGACTACAATAAACTACATTCATCAGCCACTGTATCATCATATCAAGCATTATCATGGTCATTATGATTATGACTACATTGTTTCTTCAATCAGTGGGATGGAGGGGTTTATAACAGTGCCGGACGGTCGGGCCCCAGAGGATGTTAAGAGGCGAGGTTTGCACCTTTGTTCTCGAAGTGGTAGGGCATGCAGGGCTCTGTCTGCAGGTGTGCGATTGTGCGGACGTAGGTTTATGGACAGCGTTGTGCTGTCTTCGCATTTACGGCTGCAGGGCGGTTATATGCGATGAGTGAATGTTTAGGGTTTCGAGATGTTTCGAGGAGGGTTGGGGTTGCCGGTGGGATACCACTCTGAAACATCCCACCCCGAAACGGAAGCCTAAGCTACGAGCAGACAAAACGGACATCCTAGACTTTTGCTTTTTGTGTGCTTTGAGGTTTCCATCAAAGACCTGAGCTCCATTAAGCCCTAAACCCCGGGACCTTTACCTTCTTGTTTTTGGTACGGGGAAGTGGCAGTGCCTTTCCGTTTTTCTTTGCAGGGAAGGCAGCTTTTTGCGGTTCAGCCTAATACTAAAGGGCTTAAGTTGCAGAGTTGAAGTTTTAAAGTCTAGGCTTGTTGGGTTGTTCAGAGTTCCGGTGTGTATCCCGGAAGCTTGAAGACTCTCGGGGATTTCACTTGTTTTCAGCCTGCTTACTACCTTTTGTAGGGGTGAAGAACATGTACAGCTCAGTCTAAACTTTATGGGGATGCTAAACTACTGCGCTGAGTCGCTGAGGTTGACAACTCTCATGTTGATGCATATCTTCAACCCAGGCCCAAATCGAAACATACTCAAGGCGAGCATGGGTATCATAAACATAAAGACCCCGCATGGTGGGATCGGAAAGACCTCTAGATAAGGTAGACCAAATCCTTATGGCCTTATGGACCAAATGAATGGCCCGTTGAGGTAAGGGCCCCTGTGCCCGTGCGCTATGAATCCAGTGTTGTTTCGAATGCCCTATGACCAACCCTTAACCCTAGCTTGTAAAGAATCCTCCTAAAAAGGTCGCCATCAAAGAGGCGCTCTCTTTGGAGGTGACTGCCTCCAAGGCCGTTTGCTGCTCTGTTCTGGTTCTTCATGTAGAGCTTTTACCGTGCAGGAGCTTGCAAGGCTATTTCCGAGAGTAAGCTACTGCAATACTTATAGTAACATCATGGCAATTTTTATAGCCATGTTATGGTAACAAAGCTTTTTCTCGTCAGCCTCGTGTGTTCTCAAGGCTTTCGAGGGGTGCCCAAAGTCCTGAGTTCCGCTTCCTGGTGCCATGGGAGTGCCGGGCCTGTCAGAGTGGCTGAAAGAGCTCAGCCTTGAAGATCGCAGCTGCGAGGTGATCGCATGGTGCGAGGAACAGGGCGCTGCTACCTTGACTGAAGTCGCAGAGAATCGGGAGGAGTTAGCACATGTCTTGGGGGGAATCCCTGAGCTAAAGGACGGGCGCGCCTTGACGCTAGCCGAGCTTGTCTCTCTCCGCATCTACAGTCATGATCTGGAGGAGATCCTGATGGCACTCATCGCTGTATTGGACGAGGACCAGCTGCAGCATGCAGAGCTCTCGCTGAAACCGGGACTAGCATCTCTTCTGACACGCTTGGCACTTCGCTCTAAAGGCCGACAGGCTCCACCTGCTTCCGGTGCTCCTGGGCCACAAGGAAGCGCTTTTAGTGGTTGCCTCGGAGACGCGCGTGCTCCACGTGGGATTGCCGTCACTGCCGAGACGGCATCGCAGCTTAGTCCCGGAGACGAAGTGGTCCTCCACGTGCTCACGGGACGATGGCAGGGTTGGCATGTCTGTGAAGTCCTGGAGGTGAGAAGGCAATCCTTCTATCTGCGCCACCTGGAGGATGGCTTCGAAGAAAATATTCCCTGGGCGCTTCTGGGTGGTGGCTCCTACCACATCGAGCTTCTGGGCCAAGAAGGCCATGTACCTGAGCCCAGCTACTTCAGCAAAGCTTCGCAAGTAGAGGTCACTGCAGCGCCCTATATCAGCAGGCGTGACGCGCGGCTTCTGCGCCTTGCCGAGCGCGGCGTGGGCTCACAGCGGGGTGCGCGAGGCAATGCTGACGAACCGTGCGAGGGCTGCGGCCGATCCGCCTGGCGCGGCCATCGCAGCCGCGAGGACGGAGCGCTTTACTGCGACGACTGCTGGGCGGAATGGCCGGACAGCTAAAAGTCATAATAGGGTTCATCCGTATACCCCTATATGCTTCGGGAACGTAACGACAGGCAAAAAATACGTCGGATACCAACAAAGGTCAGGGTTCCGTCTAGCTGAGCTAGTGCTGGTCAATCCAGTGCAAGTGGTCCCGAGTCGTCCATGCCCAGATCCTCTCGAAGCAGGGTTTACTTAGACGAGCGCTGAACGCAATGCCCTCAGCCTTGAAACACCAAAGCCTGATTAGTAACCTGGCTTTGTTAGAGCCTTATTCACTTCGATTCCAAAACGCTGCATCATCGCTAGCGGCTAGTACCTCCAGCCTCTAAAACCCCCATCCAGAAACTCTAACAAGATATACACCCTATAATTCCTACAGCAAAGCCCTATCTTTCCCGAAACACTCAAAATCGACACCCTGCCTAGAACCCGGCCTAAACCCAAAACCCCAAACCCAAAGCCCGAAGCCCAAAAAGCCCTAAACCTTAAACCCTGTAAACCTCAAGCCCCCAACCCTAAATCCCAAATCCTAAACCCCAAACCCTAACCCCAATTCTTAAGCCCTATATCCCTAAACCCCCCGCCCCCCCCTTCTTCCCCGAGAGCTTCGAGTCAGGCGAATTCGGAGACTTGCGTCTGCGCCAAGCCGGCGACCAAGGCCCGGCTCAGGGCTTCCGCGGTTTCCTTAAAGCGTTCCCTTAAGGGTCCCTTCAAAGGTTTAGGGAGTTCCTTAAAAGGGGTTCCTTTAAGGGTTCACTGTTGAGGGTTTAGGGTTTAGGGTTGACGGTTGAGGGTTTAGGGTTCAGAGTTTGGTTCCTTTGCAGGGTTCCTACCAGAAAAGTTGTAGGGTTCCTTAAAGCGTTCCTTTAGGGGTTTCCTTCAGGGTTCCTAGAAAGAGTACTGTAGGGTTCCTTTAAGGGGTTCCTTGGAAGCTTCACCTAGGAAAGGGCTTTAACAGAGTAGCAGAATGTAGTTTGGGTTTTAATTAAGGTTTATAGTTTAGGATCAAGGGTTTTGGGGTTTTGGGCTTTGGGTATGCAAAAGGTTTAGTTTTCGAGGTTTAGCACTCTTGCGGGTTCAGGCTTTTGTGCTTCTACGGATTTAGGTGTCAAGGTTCGAAAGACCACGCTGGGCCCAACCATCCAGTAAGTTGATCTTGGCTCATCGCTTGCCTTGCTCGTTTGCCCGCCGAATATCGGCTTATTAGACAGTTCATCCGAGCCGGACTAGGAGCTTGCATGTTCAGAACTCATTTAGGTCGTTTAGGGTTTAAGGTTTTTGGGTGTAGGGTCGACTGAGGCATGTTACTACGAGTTTATGAAGCACGAAGAATGTAGTCAGGTAGAGTCGAGTGGGTAATGAAGTCGAGTTGTTCATGTCTTGTTGCCGTTGAGGTTGCCGTTGCCATCGCCTTTTGCCACTGTTGTTACTGTTGTTGTTACTACTTTCGGGCTCCAGAATCGAGGGACTTTGGAGGAAGCAACGCAGGGACGTGTTAAGGCCGATGCTAAACCCTAAAACCCAACCCTCAAACCCTAAACCCCTAAACCCTAAAACCGGCCCAAACATTAAACCCTAAATCCCTAAACCCTAAAACCCTAAAGCCCCAAAACCTTAAGCTTTAAAGCCCTAAACCATAAACCCCCAACCCCTAAACCCTAAACCCCTAAAGCCCCAAACCCTAAGGGGTAGAAGTCCCGAATCCGGAAGCCAAGCAGGAGCGAGTCCTGGAGCTTCTCCGAGTACAGCTTCGAGAGTTCAGCAAGGAACTCGCTGTGTTGCAGTCGGTTTAGGGTTTAGGGTTCAGGGTTCAGGGTTTAGGGTTCAGGTTTTAGGGTTCAGGTTTCAGGGTTCAGGGTTTAGGGTTTAGGGTTCAGGGTTTGGGGTTTAGGGTTCAGGGTTTAGCCTTGAAGGTCCAAGTATTCAACCCTACCTTACTATAGGGGCCTTAATACTTACCTATACTGGTTTTTCTTTTGGGAGGTGTCCCTTATTATAGTTATAGTTCAATTTTCCAAAACCCTAGGCCCCTAAGGGTCCAAGTGCCTATAATCGTATACTCCTAAATTTTCACACAAAGGCCTATGACACCCCATGGTGAGGCGCAGTGAAAGCTGCGCAGGATTGACGGCCTGTGTTTGTCATCGGAGCTGCAGTGATCCTATTACAGTCGATTGGGGGTTCAGGGTTTTAGCTACTCTGAAGGTTTAGGGTCCAGGGTCTAGGGTTTAATGGGATGTAGGGTTAAGGCTTAGGGTTAGACTTTGTACTCGTGGACATATGTGCAGCTACACACACACACACACCCACAGCCACACAAGCACATGCGCGAAAGAGGCCTTGGGACATATTGTGGTCATATGAAGTAGGGTTCACATTGGGGATTGTGGGGAGTGTGTTTAGGGCTTTTGTTCAGTTCTGATGAGTGGATGCCTCGAGTTCCTTTATGGATACTAGATGATACTGGTAGGTATGGTGAAACCCCATTGCATATGCTGGACAGATAGATGCATGGGCATACATGCAGCCAGAGATGATCTACTAGTGTTCCCTAAGTGTCCATGTACCCACATAGTATATAGCTTGGCCTTGAAGTAGTCCCTATATAGATACTTGGGGGGCCAGAACATATACTATTCGGGTACATGGACCCGTGGACCCTAAACCCCATAGAACCCTTCTTCAAGGAACCCTTATGGTATCCTCACAAGAACGCTTAGAGGAACCCTAAAAGGTACATGGCACTGTACTAGGCTTCCCTAAACCCAAACCCTGCACCCTAAACCC
>CAJNJA010026219.1:12474-32241 GCA_905231915.1 Symbiodinium necroappetens | reverse complement strand
CCCCCCCCCCCAAGGTAGGTCAGCTGGTGGCCCCCCCCCCGCACTCAAATAAAGTTGGCGGGTTTCGGGCTTGCCACCCAACACTCCTTGTAAGGTTGTGTAGGTCAGGTCGGGCTTTAAGGTTGGGGCTGAGGGTTGAGGTTAGGGTTTTAGGATTTAGGGATTGAGAGTTGAGGGTTGAGTGTTGAGTTTGAGTGTTGAGTTTTAGAGTTGAGGTCAGCGCTTTAGACTTTAAGTTCCTGGGCTTAGGTGTTTTATGCTTTCGGGCCGAAACCTTGAATCGTCTAAGGTACGAGCTTAGGGCCGAAACCCTCACCCTAAACCTCGACCCTAAACCCTCAACAGTCAAACAAAAGTAATCACAAAACGCCATTGTTCTGTGGCGGTCGGATGATTAATCAGCTCGCGTGGGCTAGGCCTTTGCCGGCTTCCAGTTTTTGAGTGTTTTACACAGGCCGTTGATTTAAAATTTTCTTGCTTGGCCACCTCTGGAATTTCTTCACTCCAGCCTGGTTTAATCGCGGGGCGATAGGAGCACTAGTTCCAGAAACCCTAAACCCTGAAACACCGAAGCCCCTAAACCCTGAACCCCTAAACCCTTAAACCCCTAAAGCCTGAACCCGAAACCTTGAAACAAGAGCTGGTCGGAATGAGCACTGGTTCCAAAAACTCTCAACCCTAAACCCCTGAACCCTCCCTTCTTTGTCTGTAAGCAAGTTGGCTTTGAAGATGCTGGGGCGAAAGGTTGTCATTAATCGGTTTGGCACGGTTTTTTTCAAGGCAGGGCTTGGTGGAAGAGGCCAGCGACTTTAAAACATGGTTTCAGCCAGGTCCGAGGCCCGCATGGGATGTCTTTAAAACGGGGGGTTTATTAATCCTGGGTAGAGTTTTCGGTAATTTTTAAGTTAGCCGTTGTTTCTTAAATAAATGTCTGCAGACTTCGACCCCAAGCCAGAATCCCTTAAAACAGTAATTCTTACAGGAGCAGATCTCACCTGGTTCAGCTGTTAGGGTGCTCACTCGCGTCTTCACAGAGAGTCTCCGTGCCTGGAGTTAGGGCCGTTAACCCTAAACTCAAGAACCCTAATTATCCAGGTTGCGTGGGCCGATGAATCCGCCTTTCAGGGTCATGCCGATGTTTTGGCGACACGGTCGGACTTGCAGAACGCCACTGAGGAGGTAGTGGCATTGGTCATGGGGGAGGCTTTGCAGCCAAGCATTCTCCGCATCGATGGAGCTGCGGTTCAGGCCCACTGCACGGTTTCAGTAACATGCTGTTTCAGTATGATGACGTAAATATGGACAAGGGCGAACAGGGCCGTCATGAAGACACTCCATCAGCATCCATGAGGCAGGGCCACCACGACGGCCCCGGAAATCTTGAAGACCACCTACGACACATCTGTGCATTTCACTTGGGGCTTGGCATCGTTCAACTGCCTCCGAAGCTCTTTCTTCCCCGACGAAGTGAGGACGCAGCAGGCTTCCAATGCCCTCAGCGTGCGAGTCTTGATTGAATCCAGGGCCTTAAAAGTCCCCGACACGTTTAGGTGCAACTGTCTCTTCCACTTGCATTCAGTTTTACCCTGACACTGATAACCCCACTGCATCTGAAGCTGCTTGACCCATATCCCGAACTTTGAACAGCCAAGCAGCCCAGGCTTCCCATTGCAGGAAGAATCCCTCTAAGATCGCCTCTCGCAGCTGCTGTCGCAATTGCCTGCTCGGAAGAGCGTCCCGCAGGAATACCAGGTTGTGCCCAAGCCAGACTTTGAGAATACTTCAATTGCCAACCTTTGCACATCCGAGTTGTCCTGCTGCGTCCGGGAGTTGCTCGAGCAGTTCACCATTAAGCAAGGGTATGCGCACGTGCTGCTGAACCCGTACATTGTCAACGGGGTTGCCCTTGGATATACGTTGCGGTCTTTTGCGGTGCCTTGACAGCATTGGCCATGCAGCTAACAGTGAATGTGAACATGTATCGTTTTTTTCCGTTTCTTCTTCAGGATGAGAGTGCAGAGTGGCAGGGTTGGATGATTCCGGTTCAGCAAGATGGAAGTCTGCTCCATATCGCATTCCAAGCTGCTGATGTGGCAAGGCTTGCGGAGTCGTTCATGAAAAAGACGGGCCTCATGAAGATGGGTCAAAAGCAGCTCTCCATGACTGCCGCTGGCCCCCCCGTTGACAATGTACGGGTCCAGCAGCACGTGCGCATACCCTCGCAGGTGAAACTTTGTCTGGCTGGGGTGCAGCTGATCAACCTGGCAGCCTTTCTGTTCCGCGGCTGGGAGCTGCAGGATGAAAGCAGGGGGCTGATGATGTGCTGTGAAGGATTACAGCACACCATTTCCCGCTCGCAGGAATGATCATAGACAAAATTTGGAGGTCAAGTCTGCGGGATTTAATTTTATGATTTCATTTGGATTTCAATAGATTGATAATCGAAGCCTGTATTCGAATCTCTACGAGATCATTTGAGCTAAGAATATTTTATTTTCTTGCTCAATTTTTCTAAGAATTCTGTAAGGGTTGGACTTATATCTGTATATTCAAGGTCTGTATTCTTACACAAGCTAGTTTCTGTCGATTTCTATGTTTTTCTCGCTGTCGCATTGATATTCTTTTCCCTCTCTTGCGTCGATATGATATGTTCTTTTTGGTTTTCTTTTCCGTTTATGCTACTAATTGTAGTATGTATAGTTGTTTGTCTCATTTTTATTATAGATTAGATGGGATGGGGGGAGGGTCTTACTGAACTCAGATTTTGATATTAGTTCGTGAAGCTTGTTATGTTTGTATATTGGGTTAGTTTAATTTTTGCTTGAAATACGAGTTTAATTTCTAAACCATGATTTTATCGTATTTGGAGGTTGCTCGCACATAATTAAGCTTGTGTATAATTTTGGTTGTATCTTTCATAGTTTCTGAGTTTTTAGAAGTTTGAGAGCACGGAAGTCGTTAGGTTTCTAAAAACAGTTTTATTTCCATTAAATGTTTGATTTTATATTTGGTTAGTTGTTTTTTCGGGTTTTCTTTATATATAGTGTAGGTGTTTGGTGATTTTATCGCTCTGAATTGGTAGGGAGGGGCGGTATATGCGGAGAGGGATCGGGGGCGGATGATAGAGAATAGGAATTTTATATTCTTTTTCAAATAGTTAAAAATAAAATTCTTTAAAAGTTGACACTCGACGACAAACTCCGGTTAAATATAGGCTCTAAGCTTTTTAGATCTGATTTCGCACGATTAAACCCTCAAGCCTAAACCCTAGGCCCTGAACCCGACTATTTGCTCCAGGCATTCTTGGCTGCATACCTCATGTATCGAAGCAATGCCACGAATCCCAAACCAACTCGAAAGCACGTTATATCGAAACCGGATCCGTCAAAGCACGCGCTGTTGCCCAGGTTTTTCCTGACTGCGTGTGCTGGAGGTGAAAGTTGACACCTTGTCTTACAAGGTCTTGATGTTTGCCAACCCGTTCTTTTGCCCTGGCTGGACTGTCATCCAGGCATTTCGTGGCTCTTTTACGCATGCGGTAGCCAAGGATAGTGCTTTGACTGCACAATAAGTTCTTCAGGAAGAGGTCCTTCGTTCGCAACGGTTTCGCTCTGCAATGTTTTCGCTGTGCCCCGGAAGGCCTGGAACTTCAGAACACGCACCAGTACAGCCCAGAAACCCAAAACATTATAGACCCCTAACCACCCCAACGGTCTCGTGAGATCTGATATCCGTGAATAAGCCGCAGGTGTTCCTATCGGTTTAGGGTTTAGAGCTTATAAGTTTTATTACAGGGTTTAGGATTGAGGGATGTAGTATTGAAACAGTTTCTTTGTCGTATTCATCAGCTTCAGAATCACTGAACAAGCCAAGCGGAAAACCACGCAACATCGCATCAGACAAGCACAGGAGCCCATGGCATGCACCTATGGCCATCAGTCGTAGTTTGGTACTTCCATTGCTACTACGGCGGAGTGTAGGGTTTTTTGTTTTTTAAGTTATTACTACTGTTGTCTGTTGTCATGTCCAAAGCATACTTAAACTCATGTGCTTTTTGCTACGAGAAAGATGACTACAAGTACGATTGTGTGCACATTTTTAAGGATCTCGGGTTTTGGGCTACTGTTTGGTTTTGTTATCCATTGTTGCAGGTTGAGGTGTGTCGGGTTAAAGGGACTCGTCCGCAAGCCTGGGCTTCCAAGGTTTCAGCTTGATACGGCTTGGTGTGACTTTGGAGGGTAAGGCTTTATCAGTGCCAGCGTTACAGGATTGAGTAGTCATTTTGGGGTCCAGAGGAAATGGGGGGAGGTTGTTGCCGGCCGAGGCCGCGACCTCGTGTGCCGGCGTTTGAAGACTCTATACAGCGGACGGCCAACTTTTCAGAGCTTGTCTTGCTGGGAACAACTTGGGTTCATCTTCCTGGCATCATATTGCCGCAGCACTGAGTGGCTTGTCTTTGAACAGAATTGTAGACACACTTTGTCGTTTCTGTTAAGGATCAGCAACACTCAGGTTGGCACTGTTCTTCCTCAGCGAAGCCCGGCCATCGAAGAAGCAACACAAATTGTGCTTGGCAGCCACCATAGCCAAGTACTTCAAAGCAACGGGGGGCGTGTGCAGACGGAAACGGTTCCTGGCAAACAAGACAACTTCGAAGTGCAACGTCAAGCAAGGGACAAGAATGAAGGCCGAGACTGTCATCAAGCACAACAAAGACATGAACAGGTTCTTGCTGGCTGACGCTTTAGCTCTTGCAGCTGTCTTCTTGGATGGAAGGCTGTCGAAACATTGCCAAGGCCAGCAGTCAACGACCTGGGTGGTCACCCAGGATGTGCCCCACTGCTGCAACATGCAGCCCTGCATGGCAGACCTTCTGTGCTCATGAGGTAGTCAGCAAGAGTGCGCCGGTTGTGTCATGGGGGTCTAAGGCTTGATGACATCCCCTTCGAAGACTCTCGTCTCATGCCTCTCCATATCCTCGGCACATTGCAGTGGCTCGGACGCTTGGCGGTTGGCCCGGACGATGATGGCAGGGCCATTTGGAATGGTACAAATGCTCGTGTCTTTCAATCTTGGTCTGGCGGGAAGTCTGTGTCCCAAGTGCTGGCTAGTGTTCAGAGCCACTTGGAAGAGCATCGCTTGGCTCTGAAAGCGCGTAAAGCCGACACGCAAGCTCTTGTTAAGCTGCAGCGGACTCTGAAGCCTGCCATGCCATGATATCTTGGAATGCGTGCCAAGCAGTGACATGCTGGCTTTGCCCTTGCTGAAGATTCACTTCGGTTTCCCACGTCAGAACACCAAAATCTTCTGAAAGCAAAGCAACTGAGGAACTTTGCTTTCCAGAAGAGAAGCAGCTTGGCTGACATCTTTAAACAGCTATTGTGGCAGTCCTGCATGTTCGGCTACGGAGGGTCAAGATAACGTTAAAGTAAAAATAGACCACCCAGCTAAGCGGCTTGGATCTACGCAGCCCAAGCTGAACGACAAGCTGGTAGCTATCTTGGAACGAAGGCCACTTGCCCTGGAACTCTAAACCGTTAATCCACTTTGTCTGCCTGGCATTACTCTATGCCCACTGGCCAGATCTCGCAGCTCTGACAAGTGAGAGGCAGGTCGGTAGCGGCGCTTTGGCCCTCAGGTCCCCAGGTCCCAGGCTCACGTAAAACTACGAGCAAGAAGTGATTACAGCGCAGGATGCTGCTTGGCCATGGTGAGTACCCACGCAGTGTCCTGCTGTGTCACCCGAAGTCGCAACAAAGTTGGCCGGACTCTGCCTTTCAAAACCTTGAAAACCGAAGCAAATGTGCATTCTCGTACCCTTACATGCCAAAGCTTAAACCACAAGCTCCGAGCTGTGCTGGCATCCAGCTGGCGACGAGGCACGAAACCTATCTCGGCTTATTGTCCCAACTCCTATTGTTCATTCATGAGGTCAGGAGGGTTTCTCAAGAAGGGGGTTTCTCACAGCCAACACTTGGGGATCCAAGTGTATGACATAATTTTGCAGTTTATTGGATAAAACTGAATACTTTCGAAAGATTTAAGGGGAAACTCAATAGTTGGGAAGAAAAAGAAGTAAGAAACTCTAATGCTTGAAAAGAACACAGCCAGCCGGTGGTGGTAGTGGTGGTGGTGGCGGTGGTGCTGGCGGTGGTGGTGGTGGTGGTGGTGGTGGTGGCCGCGGCGGTGGTGGTCGTCGTTGTTGCAGTTATTGCATTTATTGCTGCCGTTGTTCATGTTGCCGCTCTGCTTCTGCAGCACTGATTAAGTTGTGAAGATCCGTCCACATGACTCTGGCGTTTGCTTCGGAGTCTGCACATTTTATCACGTACAAAACGGCTTGAATGAAGAGCGACTGCTAAGCGTTATTCCTGAACATATGATATTATGCGTGGTTCTTCTTTTTGTTGTCTCAGGGCACGGCATGGATGGTAGTCTTCCCACAACAAATTGGGTATGTTTCGGAAGAAAAAACTTCGCTTGGCGTATTTACGTACATCGAGGGATATTCCTTGCAAGTCTTTCCAATTATTCCAAAAAATTTTCAAGTTATGCCAAATTGTTCAACATTGTTCCAAATTATATGCCAAATGATTCCAAATTATGACAAATTATTCCGAATTATTCCGCTGGTTTGCGTTTTTGTGTTTCTCTTTGAAGGCCTCTGCAAAAGGAAACTGCCCAAATTTCCCGCGATGGTGTTTCGGATCTGTTCGACACCACACTCCACATGCCCATCCACCCATCGTTTATGCTGCCTCAGATCTCGACAGGCCTGGATGACTAAACCCTAAACCCTAAAAATGGTCAATGGGCACAAGAAGCAGCATAACCCAGCAAGAGTGTGCAGATTTCAGAATAATCTAGATAATCTGGAAGTAAGCTGAACACAAGAGGATGAAATACGCATAAACGGACTAATCTGGCAATAATATGAAGATTCCGGCAACATTTCGAACAATAACGCGAGGTTTGGAACAAAGTCATTTCCGTGACAAATGCCCTTTTAATAAACTACCCTGTTCTCACTGAAGAGTTTTTATTGTCCTGGAAACGTGTCCATCCCTTCATTCTTAGCGAGTAAGAGGCATTTGGCAGGATCGTCCATTGGAGTCCTTCCATATACCCGATATCTCCGGAACGCCTGCATCACAGCCCCATCCCCTAATTTGTTTTCGCAAGGGTCGGGGGCTCAACGCAGAATCAATGTTGACATGAATGTGTATGTACATAATCGTGTGTTCACACACAATATTTACACTGTCTACACACACAAACACACTTTGGCATAGACGCATGTGCGAACATGCGTATGAGTATATAATGTATGTTTGTGGAAGGCACGGAACAATTGGCATATGCCGACATCACATCCGTTTACAAGGTGGGTTCAGTTCTGTTGCATCTAAACCTGAGGCTCGGTTCCAGGACCTGGAACGCCGAGGAATTGCCATCCTTCATCGCCAAGCATTGGAGATCGAGGCCCGGGTGGACAGCAGTGGCGCCAGCAAGGGCACAAAGGGACCCTGAATATGCAGCACCGACAGTTTCCCCATGATGCCTGTTTCCAGCTCTGCAGTACGAACTACGCACCCCCACCGGCCGACTTGATGCATGATGCATGCAGAGGCTGAGATAGCTGCGGCGCAGACGTGGTCGTCTCAGCTTCGATCACCACATGGGCCCCAAAACCTTATCTGCTGAGGCCTTCCCGAGGCTGCGGGATCCCGAAGACATAGCTTCGAATACAGCCTGCGTCGCACGTCAAGGTTTTAGAGCACCATTTGATGCAGACACCATGAAGCCTCAACAAACAGAACTTCTAAGCCTGGCCAATTCAAAGTGGTCATGAGATGTGACATGTCGACCCGTGGTCACATCAGAGTCCCGCCTGCACGGCGGAGTCCGTGGGTCGCCGAACATCTCTCCAGACCCCTTCCGATGGTGCTGTATGGATGTACACAGAGACGTGACATATAAATAGTCTCCCAGTCATACGGCCAGGAATGTCGTCGTTATTTCGATGACGAGCCGGTATAGCTGAAGCATGTCGTCCTCAGGCCAAAAGCATAGAATTCGGTGATTTCGGGTGCGGGGTTCCTAAGTGACTGAGGCGCAAGAACAAGTGGGCCGAGGCAAGGGTTTCCGCTGGAGTGGCCGTATTAGTAGTTTACACTACTACTTATTATTACTCTTATTGTAATTATTGTTATTGTTATTACTATTATTTTTGTTATTAATATGTTTAATAGTGTTATTGTATTGTTCGTTATTTTGTGGGATGGCGACTGCAGTGACATTGCCAGAGGCCGAAACCCCAAACCTCAAACCCGAAGCCTCCAACCCCCAAGCCCGAAGACCCCGACCCCGAAACCCGAAGCCAGCCCCAAAAAACAGAAAACTCCCAGGTCGAGACCCCAAAGACCATCCCGTTTTTGCCTTTTTTGCAGGTCTGGGACTCTTTGCTCAGGGCCCAGCTTTGGGTTTAGGGAGGGCCTGGCTTTGTCTTGAAGGGTTTATGATATCAGAGTGTTGATGGTACTAGGAAGGGTTGTCTTCAAGGTTTCGATAAAGGCTTGATCTGAGGTTTCTCCATGGGTTTCTTATGGGCTTTGGCGGTCTCGGGCATTTAGGGTTTCAGGGCTTAGTCCTTCACGCTCAAAGCTGAACTTCTGGCAGTGGATCGCAGTATAATGCAAAGTCGCCCCGAGAGCCTTTAAACCCCAAACCTAAACCCCTACATCCTGAACCCTTACAAAAACCCTCACGACTTGCAGGAACCTTTACAGGAGCCTGTAGAAACGAAGTCCAAAATCGGCCTTGCAAGTTCAGCCCCCAGAGATTCGATCACTCCACGTCCAACTCTTCCTGCCGCCTCCATTCCCAGGCCCTCGGCCGAGAAAGCGCGGCTCCACGAGCTCGTGGTGCGCTTGGATGCGCAGCTCCTGAACGCACAGCCGGGCGATCCGAGGTGGGGCTGCTCACGACCCATCTCAAGTTAATCAAGGGTCGGAAAATTGGTAATACTATTCCCCTGTTCTACCCCAAGCCTTGTTCCACAGTTTTTACGTCCCCTTCATTAGTATAGATGTCGGTCTTGTTATGTGCACTACACATGTTCCACAAAAATCACGTTGCAGCTAGTCGAATCCTTCCGGGTGGGTGCTTGGATACCTCGGGCATTCTGTTCCTTCCGTCCTTGGGCGCGACTCTATCCCTTTAGAGCTCGGATCATAGCAACCGAGGAGCAGGGTTTAGGGTTTATAGGGTTTAGGGCCACTAGTCACTAGTAAGGGTTGATGCAGAACCACATGAAATCGTGCTTGGTGTTTGTAGGGGTTTAGGGCTGCAAGGTGATGTTGGCCTTTGAGGCTCTAGAACACGAAAGATCTCGCCCGCTGCAACCTGAAGGTCAAACCGCACAACACCTAAGCCTTTCCCCTAAGGGTCCAAGTAGTCCTTATTTATGGTTATAGGTACCCAAAACGGCGCAAAGTCCTAGGGCTTAACTTTACAAAGTCTGCCAGGGCAACCGGTTTGTTGTCAGTAATTGAGAGCCTTCCTTGCAGATGGATGAAGAACCGGGCTACAGCCGACTGGCGAACGCCCGTGTAGATCAAGAAAGCCCGTTCATGTGCTCCATGTCTCGTCAGGAGCTTCTTGGTGCAAGCCATCACGGATGGATATCCATTGACCACCTCGCAGCTTGCTTGCAACACGACCGTCTTAGAAGACAGCGCCAGACAGCTTCAGCGTGCAGGGAGGCCTTCAGCCACCCGAGACATCCTGAACTGTCCGCAGGCACTTGATTAGGCCCCAAAACCCTGAGCCCGCGTTGACGCCGATGCCTGTCGGAAAGCCCTAAATCGGCGAAGCGTCCCAGGACCGTGTACCCTCACTTCTCCGGGGCCCGACCGGAGAAGGTTGCAGTGAAAGCCCCACGTGCCATGGGCAAACAGGAGGCGGGGCCTTAGGCTACCAACATCGCTGTTGTCGCATGGCCCAGTTCTGACTTGACTTGTCCGGGACAACCTTGTTTGTTCAGTCCTCGAACGTTTGCAGCCCAACCCGCACAAATAAGTGAAACTGCATGCATATACAAGTAATACTGAACATATATATATATAGATAGTGTATGTATGTATATGTGTATATATATATATATACATACATACATACATACATACATACATACATACATACATACACACACACACAGATATATATATATATATACAAGGCTGCAAAATGTGTGTGTCTGTGTGTGTGTGCGCCGTAGTCTGTAGATTTAGTTATATTTATATATGCATGCATGGATGGATGGATGGATGGATGGATGGATATATTTTCCATAAATTCTGCAGATGTACATATATGAATAGGTGTAGGGGTGTGTGTGTGTGTGTATGTGTGTTTGTTTGTTTGTGCGCAGTGTGTATGTAATACATAAGCACATACACTCCAAATGGGAACCTGAACCTGCGCTGTTGCTGGCCCATCGGCAGGCCAATGCTGCCTGGCCGGAGCTGGAAAGTGCCTCGGATGTTTTGTCTGTAAGACATCATAACAACAAAGTTGTATTCAGAACGGTCATGATGTTCCATAAACCCGAAACGGCCCTAAACTTTAAACCCTTGACAGTTTTGGTGGTACTGAGAATGACACTCACTCTCCCTGTGGCCGTGTTTGGGTCCAGATCCTCATGCCCAAGTGGCGAGGCCAAGGTTGAAGGGCGTTTACCAGGGTTACCCATAGGCCCCTAAGTAGTTCCTTTTTGGGATTACCTTATAGGATTCTAAATATGAACCACAAAAAGGAACTACTTAGGGGCCTATGGGTAGAGGTTTATGGATGTAGTGTTTCGGTTTGGGGTTTCCGCGTGCAGAGGTGCCCTGTTTCTGCCGGACGCTTTTGGCCTTCGCGGTCCAGGACGGACCTTCCCTGGTAAGAGGGCCTCTGGGCTCAAAACCCTGGCTTACTGCGCAGGGGTACCTGCCGCGGGAGTTTCAGAAGATCAGGCTCTATATAGACTCTACGTAGTAACGGGATCCTTGGCACAGGCACCGCTAAAGTCGGAAGCCCGCTCTTCTGGCCTCCCGACCTTCAAAGCCCTTTTAAGGGAAGGGATGTCGTTGGTTTGTCGTAAGTTCTAGAAAATCGGGTTAGGGATTCGGGTGGCAGCTGTAGGGGACAGTAACAGATTTTAAAGGTCCATCTGCTTGCCATTTTTACAGAGTACTACCTGCAGACACCCACCTGATCATCACAGTAGTACTGACAACGATGATCATCATAATATTAGTCATTATCTGAATCTCTGGGGCCGCGTTGCTCTCGGTATCCGGTAGCCGTCCAGTAGCAAAAAGATTCAGCTCCTCGTCTGCAGTTCCAGATGTCCCTTTTCGCCCAAAGCATGCACCCACGGCTTGCGACAGGATTGCAGGGGAGCCTTCGCCCACAAGACACCACACAACCCTAAACCCTAAAACCCTAAAGCCCTAAACCCTCAAACCCTAAAGCCCTAAAACCCTAACACACAACCAAACTAAGCATGAAGGCCGGATGTAAACCTGGGAAACGTATCGAAGGAGGAGACGATGCGCGATTGCAGTATTTGCGAGAGCTGCTGGCCAGGCCATAGCTGTGCATGGATGATTTAGGATTTAGGGTTTAGGGTTTAGGGTTTGGGATGATTATGCCGATGACCGGATTGCCAGTTCAATCGGATTCTAGCGAGTGCTTCCAGAATGCCAAACACAACCTTGACGCTAGTAGCAGAAGCAGTAGCAGTAGCAAAAGTTGTCGCAGCAAGCATGACACCCAAAATCAGTTTCAGTGTTTCCTCCCGGTGTTTGTGCATCCTAGTCGTGACCGGAAGCCGGGCCGATAATTGACGCCGCAGAGTCGGCCGCAGGGGTCTGGCGCCAGACTACAGCCCCCCGCTCAGAATTCGTGTTCAAGATCTTGCGTTGCGTCTGCCCCACCGAGGTTTCGAGAATGATAAGGACTCACCCCCAAATAAATCATGATCCTGGGCCGAGCACACGAACGTCAAGCGAAATTCTGTGATTACTTGGGCTGTACTGCAGGGTTGGGGTTGATGTAAGTCCCGAACGTTAACGGATCAAGCATTGGCGACACTGCTCCTCGTCTTGTTCGTGGCTGCTCGTTTCCACGGCCAGCCATATCCGGCAATGGAAAGAAAGGTCCGCAAATAGGATGAAGGAATACATATTGCGCAACTGACGATCCGTATATGTATGTATGAATATACCGACAGACACACAGACAGACAGACAGACAGACAGACAGACAGACAGATAGATAGATAGATAGAGAGATATACAGATAGACAGACAGATAGACAGATAGATACATGGATAGATAGATAGATATGTTTTTGACGTATATGCACGCACATATGGTCAAGAGCCCTGCTATGGCTCCACAGAGCCAAGGTCAAGTGAATGCTGCGGCAGCTTTGCCTTGCAGATATATAGTTTGCACAATGCTTCATGAATACTGCATCATGAATGTGCATATGTATACTTATACAATATTCATACAGTAATAGAGCAAAACATAAAACGGCAAACCGTAACATAACACAATTAATGAAATAGAATGCAGCCTAATTCCTCAGGAGTTGACACATGGTTTAAGCCTTTGTAAACTCCGAGGTTTTCGAGGTCGGCCGTTGCTTCATCGCGCTTGCGAGTGCTCCCCCCAAGTGCATGTCGCGGCTTTAGGGTTTAGGGTTCTTTAGGTGTCGAAGGTTTGGAGTGTCAGTGTTGTCAGCGTAAGTGTTGGGAGCGCTAGGATCCAGGAAGCCAATAAGGAATATCATCTGCAACACCCTGTACCTGTACCCTGAAATCCTAAACTCAAAGTTGTCTAAAACGGTCATGAGGGTCATTGGAGATGTGGACTTTGCAGGACCCGAACTAGCACGCAGCTGGCATTTGGGGTCGCCGGGTCTACGTCTAGCTTTTTGGGGATGCAGGTAGGCCAATGCAGAGAGCCAGAAGTCTGCCAGTTCTCCAGACAACACCGGCATCCCTTCAAGAAGTGATTCTAGCTAAGATGGCTTCGGCTTCGGGTTTCCATCGAGTGTTGAAGAAAGAGATTGAAGACGATTGCTTTCGAGGACTCCATTGTTGCCCAGAAAACTGTGAGCCTTTCACAAAGTCGACTGTTGCACACGGGGTAAGCCCTTCCAAACGTCCCTGGAAACTCGGAAGCTTCCGACACCCTCTATTGGGTTTCGAGTTCAGGTCCCAGAGTTTCTGGTTTAGGTCTTGGGGTCCTGTGATTCTTTTGTTTTTGGAGCTGGGGCCCTCCGAAAGCTTCAATTCCGAAGAGGTCCGGAGACCTCCAACTGGCGGAGCTGCTCTTCTCTTGTGGCGCGGACCTGCGAACGACTCAGCATGCTTGATGGATCAGGGGACTTTGTCAGTAGGTCAAACTTGGGGTTATGAGTACCCCAGAGCTAAGAGAGGGGGTTACCTGGTTGATGACGATGCTCAGATCCTCCTTTGAAAGTCCCCTGATCCGCTGAGTGCAGTGAAGGTTGATTTCACTTATGAACCGTTGCACGTAGGTAGAGCCTCCCATGCCAGGTCTGCACTTGACACCTGCTTGTATGGACGACTGTGTAGATGCGAGAACGTGCATTCCCTGCAGTGTGCCTCGAAAGGCATGCGCGCGGTGGCGAAGAGATGAGCTTGCCGATCGAGGTACCGGTCTTTCACATTCCCATAGCTACGAAAACCCCGGCCATTACCGGAATAGCCGCAGATGAGGAAGTTTCAGTCTAAGAACCCCTAAACCCTGGACCCCAAACCCTAAGCCCTATAAGCCCTAAGCCCCATGATCCTAAACCACACACCCTACAACTCGATATAGCATACAATAGTCTGATAGAGAATAATAAAGTATCATGCATAATCATCTGGTCTGTGCTGATCTAACCTAATCTAATCTATCCTAATATAACCTAACCTACTCCAATCTAAGCTCATCTAACCTATCATAACATAACATAACATTGTGTATCATAGCAAAACATAGCATTACATCATAGAATATACTAGAATAGAATCTCATAGAGTCTAGCCTAACATGACATGTTTTCATGTGGTTTTAGGCTATAGTCGATTCTCTTAAATCCTAAACCGAGTAAGGATCCCGAGCTCCCATTTTGCGCAGGTCGCCTCCTGGTGTGGTCAGATGAGCGTCCTCCGCCTGCTGCTGACGAACGGTGCCTCCTTGGGGTTCACAGACCACGTACAGGGTTTAGGGTTTAGGGGCAGTTCCTCCAGGGAATGCGTCCTAGGTCCTAGGTCAGTGCGAAGATCGCCTCCGCTGTCATCGGGAAATTTTAGCAGGCTGCTCTAGGCTTTCTCCCGACAGAGAGCCGTAAAGCTCTCAGGACTCAAGCAGGTGCTTGTATAGAAATGTAGGACCGCCTGCATGCGGAGGTTCATGCTTCGGCCGATCCTTGCACCTGGCAGCTTTGGCCGGCCAACGGGAGGCGTTCTGGCAGTTCTGGGTTCGCTCGACCGCTCGACCCTGTTCTGGTAAAGATTGCGGCCAACATAACAGAGGAATGACCGCAGCGTGATCTGGGTTTTGAGGCCCGGTGCCCTAGATATACATGTATGCATATATATATATATGTGTATAATTAAGTATGGAGTTGACACCCACCTACCTACCTCCCACCCCTCCCTCCCTACCTACCCACCCACCGACCGACCTACCTACCTACCTGCCTGCCTACCTACCTACCTAGCTACTTAGCTACCTAGCAACCTGGCTACCTATGCCTATATACCTATCTATCTATATCTATCTATATATCTCTATATCTCTATATATATATATATAGATAGATAGATAGATAGATCGATAGATGTGTACAGTATCTATCGATCGATCTATCTATCTGTCGATCTATCTATCTATCTGTCTATCTCTCTCAGTGTGTGCGTGTACGTAAACACATGTATCTGCACACATGCATATATCGCTTGGCCTCGTCGTGCAAGGCCCTGCAGCTGCTGCTCCAATACGAGGCTCAAGCTGACCTGCGAGTGGTGTCTCGGATCCGCTCGAGCATTCTGAAAGTTTTGGGCCAAGCCCAGCAGGTTTTGGGCGTAGGCGGCTTCGGGCTTGGCTTCGTGCATTTCAGTCGGGTCTTTCAGTCAGCAGCCAAACCTGCTTTGAACTTCGAGCCTTTTCTGCGCAGAAATCGGTAGTGCGTTCGCCGTTGCGGAAAATTCGGTCAATAGGCCCTAGCCTGCTGCCTACGAAGCTCGCAGTAGATCTGAACTATGCATGATCATTTGGATTCGTTTCTGCATTTGTGAACTGATTGGCTTTTGTCCGTTCCCGCCGTGTTGTTCTCGTAACACTCACGAATGTTTCCAGCAAGTTGCAAACGCTCCGGTTCCCCGAACCCAGGTAGTTGCTGGAGTACTTTGAATAAGGGCCATTATCATCAGGAACCTGTCTTAAATTGCTGTCCCCTCATTTCTGCTTCCCCCCAGCATCAAGATGGATCCCAAGGATGGGGTGTCCGCGCTAGATCTTGCCATAGCGGCAGCACAGGCGCCGGTGATCTGAAGATGGAATGAGTTTTTTTCATTACACGTGTCGAAGCTGCTGCGGCTTTCAGGCATCATGGGACTTGGTGAGTAGGACGAAAAGTGGGTGGCTACACAACTACATATCTGTACGGGACTTCACGACATCGGCTGAAAAGGTGGAGCTTGGGTTCTCGAGTGTTTGCATGCAAGCTGGAGTATTCTCAAAGTACATATCTCCCTCGCGAGACTTCGGCGCACATGGACAGGCTATGATTATCCTGATCATTATCATTAGAATTCTCGGAAATATGTAAAGTTACATCTTTGGGATGCTCCTGGGTCTGGCACTCTGACAACTGCACAGGGGTCAGGTTGAGATCCGGAAAGAAAACCTCGCCCTGCAAAGACAAAGCTCCGTTGCTCCGACAGCTAAGCAACACAGTAAGATTATCACTATGATTGTCGAGATGGCTATCTTTAGCAGAAGTACATCGGTGACTTGTTTCTTGTGAGGGAGATGTCCCGGAATGTCTCTGAGGCACCGATCGTGGAGCTCCTGCTGCAGTGCAAGGAGCTGTCAGTGGCAGCAGAAGAAAGCTTGAGTTCTCAGGCCTCGGATCGGCATTGCTTCATCTTATGTCAGTATATTACTTGTATGATACATCATGGTATGTATGTATGTATGTATGTCAATGTATGTATGTCAATGTATGTATGTATGCATGTATGTCAATGTACGTATGTATGTAGGTAGGTAGGTATGTATTGGAGCTCGCCAAATCTATCAACCATAGTACTTAAGTCAATTAAGCTTTTGGCCCAATACCCCATGAAATTTCAGATCCTGAGCCCGATACTGTAAGACCCTCAGCCCTGCTTATGAAGAAGTGCCCCCCCTGTTATGCAAGCCTTGCAAAACTGTATCTCCTCTACACTAAGCCCTACTGGCAGCCCCCAACAGAATCGAACCCCGTCAAACATGAACCCCAACCCTAAGCCCCAAACCGCAAAAATCCTTAAGAAGTCTACTAACCCATATCAACAACCTAAGCCCTACATGGATTAAATAAGACAAGAAAGCACAAGTCCCAAAGGCCTTAAGCCCTTCATCCTAACCCCGAAACCCTGAAAAAAAAAACCTTAAACCCTAAACCCCTAAACCCCTAAACCTTAAGCCCTAAAACCCCTAAACCCTAAACCCCCTTAAACCCCTAAACCCTAAGAGCCGCCCTTCACTTTGGGAGGTGCGGGGTCGGTTCGGCCTTGCTGGCCGTAGTCGCCGGCTGCATTTGCCGGCGAAGCTCGGGGGGCCACGAGGCCTTGGTTTTAGGGCTTGGGGTTTAGGGCTTGGGGTTTAGGGTTTAGGGGTTTAGGGTTTGGGGTTTAGGGATTTAGGGCTTGGGGTTTAGGGGCTTAGGGTTTGAGGGGTTTAGGGTTTGGGGTTAAGGGTTGAGGCTTTAGGCAAGTCTAAGTTGGGGATCTGTAAGGGAGAGAGAAGGCCAAGCATAAGACTTTGAGACAGATCATAGGCCTCAATTCTTATCTATCTTGACAGCGGCTGTAAAGCACGAGGCCGCAGCCTTGTCTGGTAATGACGGATTGTGCAGGGCTTGGTATGTAGGGTTACGAGTTTGTTTGCGACCTAGACCTGGAGGTTTAGGATGTTAGGACTTAGAGTAAGGGTTTGAAGTTTTGCATAGCTGCTGGATTCTGCCTGTCGACCTGTCGTGTGTCGCTTCGTCCCCTCTGATATTGGCTCTTGTAATCTGCGCTGGCCCGGTCTCCCAGCTAGAATGCGCGAATCGATCAGACGTGGGATTGCATGTGTTACACATACATACCTGGGAAGCCCTGGTGTGCATAATTTTTGCCTTGTCACCTTTCTTTTGGGATTTCCGCTCGCTTCTTTTATTTCCGCTCGATGCCTTTTTCAGGGATTTGACGACGACAATGAAAAGGTACGCTCGGAAGCTGCTGTATTCCACAAGAAATGCACGCTTTGGCGGCGCACTTGAACAATCCCCCCATCCAAAAAACGCTCGCTTTCATCCGCACGTAAATGCCGCGTTTCAGCGTTGAAATCGGAAACAGGAGAACTTTCGGGCACACGATTTGGGAGTTGAGGCTGCATAAAGGGTTGATAGGGTTTAGGGGTTTGGGGCCGTGAATTCGGGAATTGTGCTATCTGATTTGGGAAATTAGGCTTCGATAAGGTTTCTGATTTTGGGTCTGGGGGCGTAGATCAGGTCTATGCCAGAATTCGGAAATACAGAATGAATTCGGGTTTTCTAGGCTTGATACTTCAGAGAAAGCTTGCATGGACTAAGGGCTTTTTGGGCACACAAGAAGCTACAATCATCCGGAAATACAGGTGCAGACGTCAGAGAGGGTACGTTTAGAGTTTATGGTTTTTGGGCACACAACAGGCTACACGATTTGGGCATTGAGGATTCAGGCTGGGTTGAGGGTTCTGGGTTGTTGGGCACGCTGCGGGCTTGCCTCGTCGCTCGGCACGAGCTCCCTCTGCCCAGACCCTATGAACCTAAAGCCCCCCATATACCCCTATAATACCTTCACAACAACTCCCCTAAACCCGAGGGTGCTTCAGCCAGGGTATAGAGTACTTCGAGTGTTGGGCACACAACAGGCGACAATAATTGGGAAATATTAAAGACTAGGGGTGTACGGTTTCGGCTTTGAGGCTTCATGCTGCCTTTTGCTCGACAGCTCCTTGTGGGTTTACAGGGGCTTATATAGGGTTTGTGGGAGGCTAGTATATACACCCATATATATCCCATATATCGTATCCCGGGGATATTTCAAAAGCCTGTATAACCTTAAACTATATACCCTCAATATATACACCCTATATACTCGAAACCCTACGCCCCAAACCCTTCGGCCGCGAACCCACGATCCTGCAACAGCAAACTCTTTGCACTTTGCACGCCTTAAGTCTCTCGAGGGCAGCCATGCAACGACAGGCCGAGCACTGATTTTAATGCAATGTATTCGAAGTACACGTGTTGTCTTTGGGCTTTGTAAAGGTTCTAAATTGGAGATAAGCCCGACTTAAGGCCAACTAAACTCAGATAAGTCCCTCATTATGGTGCGCGGCACGCCACGGCTTGGCTGCGAAGAGGTCGGTCCCGGGACCGGGCTCATCGTCACGAGCAGGGTTTTGGGGGCTTCCTTTTGCTTGGAAAATTAGAGCGGTTTTGAAGGATTTGGATAACTTGTTTCAGTTTAGGGCTCAAGGGTTTACGGCTCTAGCGTTTAGGGCTGTAGGGTTTAGAGGCTTATAAGGGCCGAGGGTTTTAGGGTTCAGATTTTCGGGATTAGGGGTCATTATAAGCGGTTTAGTAGGGTTTTGGGGGCTTCCTTTTGCTTCCTTGAAATAAGAACGGTTTTGTGGGATTTGGATAACTTGTCTCAGTTTAGGGCTCAAGGGTTTACGGCTCTAGCGTTTAGGGCTGTAGGGGTTTAGAGGCTTAAGGGCCGAGGGTTTTAGGGTTCAGATTTTCGGGATTGGGGTCATTAGCGGTTTAGTAGGGTTTTGGGGGCTTCCTTTTGCTTCCTTGAAGGATTTGGATAACTTGTTTCAGTTTAGGGCTCAAGGGTTTACGGCTCTAGCGTTTAGGGCCTTAGGGTTTAGGGCTATAGGGGTTTAGAGGCTTAAGGGCCGAGGGTTTTAGGGTTCAGATTTTCAGGATTGGGGTCATTAGCGGTTTAGTATAATTATTGTTGTTTGACTCTCGACTTCGACGACTTCATTGGGAACATGCCACTACCTTCTGCAGGCATCTGCAGCTTTAACAACAGGCCGTGAAGGTCTGGTGGACGGCTCAAACCTTGGAGCCTAACCTGGAGTCGGTCGTGGAGATGGTTTACGACCTGCAACAGCAGACAACTTGCACCAGCAGCCGGAGCTGTTGAGACATTTGCTGTTTCATGTAGACAGAGAATGCCGGGGCAGCATCAAGAGCATCGTTTGCATAATGCAGCTGCGAGCTGCACGTGCAATTGTGCACATGGTGCACCGTGGGAAGAGACCCTTGAAGCCCGTTGAGGCGGTGGTCTGCCAGAACACGGCTCGGCTTGAGCATGGCACCAAGAGCATCGCTCTCATTTCCCCCCCAGCCAGCCACCCAACCCGGGAATGGTGTAAGGGTGATAT
>CAJNJA010026208.1:0-30000 GCA_905231915.1 Symbiodinium necroappetens | reverse complement strand
TGGGGGAGCGTTAGGCAACTCGTGCGCCACTACTGCATGCCACGGCTTGGCTGGCACCGACAGCTTCGCTCGCACCTCCTCGCACCTTTGTCGAGTTTCGCAGCATCACAGCCTCTGTCGAGTGGGTTGGTAGGTTGCCTTAGGTTGCCCTCTAGGGCAAACCCTGTAATCTCAGATTAAACATGGCTCAGTTGGCAAATTTCAATTTGGACAGTATTCGGATCGAGCTCATAAACATACCTTCGTTCTTCAACAAATGCTGGAATAATTGATCCCTGCGGTAAAGCAACTGCGAGAGAGAATCATGCATGCTGTGGCAGCTAAGTACTAAGGCGATTGTAAATGGTGATTACCGCTCATTTCATTGAGAAGGAGTTAAGTGTGTGTATATATACATATGTATGTAACGCTAACTTCAAGTGATGCCTATTTACCCTCACCGTATGATGTGAATTGTACCAACGAAACACTGACTTAAACTAAGTGCTCACTGTTCGCTGGTTCAAAAACTGCTTTGCTACTTTCGCGTTTACGTGATCAAACCTTAATAACAGGGGAGCTTCTTGCGCCCCTCGATTCTTGAACTAGGTAACTGTGCCTTCTGATTGCAACGAATTAAGGATGCAGGTTTGTCGGAGCCATGTGATTCCGCATGTCTTTTTGCTTGCCGATTCTGTAGTTTCGCAAGAGCACAGTGTTTGAGAATCAGCCGCGAGGAAATTTCACAGAGAACAGTCACGTACGTCCGGCTGTCTTTTAAGGCCTTCTTCATAGGATGAAGACAAAGGGAACCGTACATTTCCGGATCCCCTGGACCCTAAATCAGGAAAGTGAGAGTCGAAATCAGGGAAAGTGGCTGATGTTGGTTCAGAACAAACAACAATGCTCAACTACCGGTCAGTTATTCTAACTAATTAATGAACAAATCTGTAACGTTAGGTAAAACCTGCAGTAGAAGGGAATGACGTCCCGGTGAATTTTTGCTAATATGCTAGACTTGGAACAAAAAGAGGCTGATGGAACACAAGGTGCATTTGGAGTGTGGTTTACGTCCGTTTTGGTATCAAGATGCTAAAGGAGGAGGATGTCGGAGCCCGTGCTCGCAAGTTCATATGTACACTTTTCGTAAACTGTCGAGGTGCCGATGACATCTACACCAAGAGTGACTGGGCCTTCTCGATGTATTTCGAGCTCAAGAAGGCGGCCTCCGTCGAGCATAATGATTGGGTTTCGACCCCTAAAACAACTTATGACGACCTGAAAACCCCGGTGCAGCAAGTTTGTGCCGTGCGTGCTGAACTCCTCACCAGGGCGAGGCAGATGCGGCGTCCATTTGCGACTTCGATGGCGCTGGCGTCGTGACGGCACTTCCAGCTTCTCGGATGCGCACGTGAACGGAACTTTTCGCTCCACAGCACCGCAAGGCATGCTGACTCATTTTACCGGTGAGCTTCGTGTGATGTTTCTGCATACATGACGACTTGCAGGGCCGACTAGACTGCATGGCGGTGAAGATTTTAGCGAGCACAACATCGGCGGCCCCCGCACCGAGCACAACCGCCGACCCAGGCCAATTTTTGTTCGGCAGCGCAATTGCACGAAGGGACACAATCACTTCTTGTTTGACGGTGCCCCGAAGGAAAGCCAAAGGGCGAGTCTATACTGGCAGACAAGCTTTGGTGGCTTGCGGCAGCTAATGTAGTTTTCATGTTTGAGAGATGAGGGCTGCGACAATACAGGAATGCCCGCAGCATGCCTGGCAGATGCCGCCATGACACACTAGCCCAATCCCTTGTTTTCGATGAGAGGTGTATCCACAATTATACTTCAGCCTCGCAACCGTGTAATTAGTTCCCTTGTCGCAAGGTGGTTTGTCGCAGCAGCGGCACTAATCCTGGGGATCATCCTCTTTGTTCGCTCGCGGGCCTTGGGCTTGGCAGCAGATCATGAGCGCGATGGCTCGTTCAGGATCCAGTGATCTGCTTCCATTACTAAGACCGGCCAGCCGAACGACTCGCGAAGCTCGCGAACCGTGGAGAGAGCCAGGGCCTCTTCGTCTTGTCAACTTTATCCTGTTAAGCTCAGAATAGGCATGGTCAGACAGGCATACGCCCAGCTTCCATGCAACCCTAAGCCTCTCCTGTCGTCCCGCTTCCAGACTCCAGGCCTCAGGAATGTTGTTGTGAGATGTCAGGGCTTGGACCGAAAACCTGTACCGTACTAGGCTGGAAAGGTGCCCTTTGAAGCCTATTTGCTGTCCTGATCTCCGCCAGGACCCCCAGCAGGAGTTCGAGATGGTGACTTCAATGGCAAGGGCTTGAATCGTTTCTTTCGTTTTACAAGTGCAGCAGTAGCTGCTTTCAGGATATCAGCACTCGCTGTTGTTTGCATGTAACCGTTTTGACATGGGCTGCAGATGAGTAAAATAGAGCATAGAGATCATAGAGATGTGCAGGTCTGATCACCTCGACCCGACTGCCAACTGCAACACATTCCATTGAAAAGAAGAATCTAGTGTCCTTTTTGACCCGCAAACTTTCGCCATGATCGGGTTGTGGCATTCGGTGACTTGCCTGTTCCATCTCTCATACAGCAGCTCTTGCGGTTCTCCGAAGGGGTCGCTGGATCCCACACTGCCGTGTGCTGCTGCAGCTGCTGGCTCAGGGTATTACTCATAGGTATTGATGCAAGACCACCAGAAGCACCAGCACCCGCCCCACATGATGGACATTTCCCCTCGACCTGCCAACGTGTGCTTGATGCGCATGTTAGGGGAATGCAAGCTTGTGGGCATCGGGTTATCGCGGTCGTGAAATGGAGACGGTCCCTCAACATCTGAGTATACGCTGGATAGCCCATATAGAGGTGCTTCGAGCAATGACGCGGCTACTGCCTAATGCTCTTGCTGATGAGGCGGGCCGTTCAGACGATGTTATTTCCTGTGCTCGTCTCGAGCAGCTGCATGCGGCGGTTTTCGGTCTCAGCCATGCGAACCGGAGTCAAGGCCTACGCGAGGTCAGCTCAGTAGAGCAGCTATGCACAGCGACCTGACTCAGCACACTGGAAGCTTGTCACTAGACCATGAAGGCTAACGATCTGAATAAGTTATGGCGACATGATAACGAAGCAATGAGCCCGGCCTTGAAAGACAGAAGGCGGCATCCTCCAGACTACCCCAGCTAAACCTTCAAGAGACAGCTTCATGCGTCGCTTTGCAGTCCAAGCGCAGCCATGGACGGCAAGGAAAATCCTCTAGTGCCGTCCGGAGAAAGCGCGGGAGGCTCCACTGCTTCGGGGCCTTCCCCTTGCTGTCCTGGGGCCTGTGGAGGCTGTCCGGGCTGTTCAGGTTGTGGCGGGTGTTCCTGTCCGTGTGGCGGCTGCGGTCCTTGTGGCTGCCCTTGTGGCTGCGGAGGCTGCTGTCCCTGCGGTCCGTGTGGTCCTTGCGGCTGTGGCTGTCCGCGCCCGGGTGGACCAGCTTGCCCACCAGGCTGTGGAGCGTGTCCGAGCTGCCCAGCATGTCCGGGCGCCTGTCCTTGCCCTGGCGGATGCCCAACTGGCTGCCCCGGCTGCTGTCCGGGTGGATGCGGAGCCTGCCCTGGGGGCTGTCCGGGCTGCCCTGGAATGATGGGCCCAATGGCTGGTAACAACCCCATGATGGCCATGATGATGAGCCTCCGATGCCTTTGCTGTTGGGTCCTTCGAGATTAAGAGTTGCGACTGTCATTGTCGCGGCTTGAGCCCGCCAACAGACATTTCGATTCAAATCCAAGGATGATGAACATGCAGCAGATGATGGCCAAGGCTGGAGGGGCCGCGCCCCAGCAGGGCATGAACCCGATGGCCGCCATGATGGGAGCCTTGTCTTGCACTAATTATTCTGCCATCACATGTTGGCCGTCCCTGTAAAAACTTCGCCCATCAGTTTGTTGCATGTGTGTATCACGTGCTGAAGGAGGCACGAGACTGTTCAAGAGGATGCGGTAAAGCGATAATGTCAATGTCGGACAATACTTCATGATCAGGCCCAGCTTGTTGTTTGCTAGCTAGCTAGCTAGCTCTAGGGTATTCCGGATCAAAGACTGCTGTCGGTAGACCTGCAGAACTTGTGAGCCCTGGTGGACTCAGTGGACTGCTTCCAGAGTCGAGGAGTTGGTGGCAATGGCGCCGGCTCTGGCCCACGACTCCCAGCAGACAAGGACATCGGTGGCAACGATTCGAGCGAGGAACATACGTCCATTCAGTGGTGGCATGCCGGTGAGCTGGTTAGAACCACGCTGCAGTATGCAAGTTCAACTCAATCCTCAACCCTACAGAGACAGCGTAGCCGCATGGATGCAGGAGAAGCCGACGCTTCCACAAGACGACGATGAGACCATCGACCCGGACATACGCGAACTCGGGGTGTCTAATCTGCAGAGTGCTTCAAGTTGCATGCTTCACACAAGTTTCCTTCACCGCTAAGGATTATTTCAACATAGAGGAGCGATGGGTTGTTCGCTTGAACGAGGCTGGGTGGCTCAGGCTACTGCCAAGTGGCTGGAGATTGCATGTGCTTTCTCCTTGCAGCATGTGATCGGCCTTTTGCAAAGGTGGCTGCAACGAAGGGTGTCTGCTTCCTCAGTCAGAGAAGGTTGTTCGTTTTCGCCCACAGGCGATGAAGAAACGGCAAGACTCGAAGGCTGTAGACATCGAGAAGCTTTATGAGGTCTTAGCCACTCATTGCATTAGCGTGGTTGACACTATGCATGCGATCTTATGCTTCAGCCTGCACACAGCTATTGCAACCCAGGAGAAGGCTCGGAGCCCGACGGGATTACTTACCGTGCAAATCGGAAAGATGGAGTGCGGGCAGTTCGTTGGGAAGATCAAGCCGGACAAGGACGTGGAGCGGATGGCCAGAAGCTTGTCAGACACGCTGTCCCTCTAAAAGGGGGGCGTTGATTCATAGAGGGACCCACATCTAAAAATACCATGGCACGAGCACGGGCAGCTGCAGGATTTTGAGTCGGTGTTCGTCCTTTTCAAGCTGCGACGGGATATGCTAGCTGCTAGCGCAAGCTGATGCAAGCATCTGACAGGAGGTGAAGTGAACTGAGCATCGTCGAAACCCGCTAGATATACCATTTCGCCGTAACGTGGATCTCGGGTCTCGAAGCCCTCACAAACCTCGAGGCTTAGAAGGGAGTGGTGGCAGTGGGACGAGAAACGTCAAACCTCAGTCTGGAGGGGATGAGAAACGCCGGCCTTGAGCCACAGATTCGCGACGGTCCTGGGAATGTGTGCCCAGGAAAGTTCAAGCTCGACGATCCCGTGACCTCCAGGCTTACTGAGCTCAAGGCTTCCAATTGATGTGTGGAACCGCCTCCTTGCGCGGACTACCAGCTTACACATGTCGATGCTGCGCCCCATTCAGAACAGCACGTCATCTAGCTGCTGAGGCAGCCCGAGACTGCAGAGGATTCTCAGCTGCCCTGCTGTTTGCCGCAGGTTTGGCGGAAGCGAAATGGCGAGGAAGACAGGGCCACAAAGGACTTGCCTGCCTTTGTCGCAATCGCTTATTTGCTCCACGGTTAAAGGGTCTAGTTGTGTAGCTTTTCTCGGCATCCAGACGAGAAGCTTCGTGCATGATTCTTTCTGGAAGGATTTGGAGCGGATAGAACACCACCTGCGCTTCGCAAAGAGGCCCAATGCTCTCTGTACTCTTCTGGCTGCTTGATCAACACTGAGACGGTACTTGCATCATCCTTGTGGCCCACGCCATTACAACCGGCGTCTCTGGGGATGCATCCGAGGTGGGCAAGCTGATTGAATGTGAGATGGATGAGTTGCCAGACCTCGTGAAAGCAGAGAAGATTATGACGGATTACAAACTTGACGAGGATGGGCTATGATGCAGAAATGTGCTGCGGCAGTATCTCATAAGATACTATAAGTCTTGAGCCCTAATCAATGCGCAATATCGTTAAGGACATGCAGAGAATTGTTTGCCTTGTTTGACTTCAGCGTGCCTCCATTATGGGTACGATGCTGGGGTGTAGATGATCAATTATAAATGAATCCACCCGGCATGGCTTGCAAGTGAGTCAGCCGCATCTAAGAAGGCTTCACGGTTGGAACTGGCCAGGATGCTTGTTCGAAGATGCGGGAGATCATGGAGAAGCGCCGATGGCTCAGCAGTTAGTAGCAGTCAAGGCAGGACGTGCCGCAACTGTAAGGAGGCCCAATCCCCAAGATGTGCAGTGTTTATTCTCCGCTACAGCAGTGCAGCGCAACACTATAGGAATATAGTATAATGTAGTGCTTATGCGCGCTGCGTGCACACACAAAAACGCTGCTTCAAGGACCCCTCACTTGACGCAAGTGTCTTGTCCAGGCTACGAAGACGAAGATCGTGTGATTGCCAGTGTCCGGAAGCACCTGAATTCCGCCAGCAATGCTTCCTCCATGTCTCTCGGATTTGCAAGCTTCTGGCATCTTGTGGGTATGTCTGTTGGTATCAGTTGGTATCACATAGAGCTTTGGCTGCACCAGCTGCCTTTCTTGTACGACTGCCGGCTGTCCGTCAAAGCTGTCCTAAATTTACTGATCGAGCTGATCAGCGATCAGTGCGTTTGTTGGATTTGTGCCATTTGTGCCTTCAACTTAGCAACTTCGCCTTCATTGCTCGAGCCCTTCGATCCAGGTTGTGCAAAATTGCCCGGCAGCTCATCGATGGACAAGACCTGCCGGATCCGCCTGAGCGACCACCGAAAGGCAAAGGAGGAGGAAAGGACGGTGGCAAGGAAGATGGCGAGCGTTCAGAGCGCGGCTGGGCGGAAGTAAGACCCGATTAGGCAGCATTGTCTTTAAGCGTGTGTGGCTGTTGCAGAGGCCGACGTGATGGCGCTGATCGGCATCACGACCGAGACCGCGACTGTACTGCAAGGATAAACTTCCAAGCATGTTGGCACCTGCTTTGGATATCCGTGCTGATGCGTATACTGCCTCTCAAAATTCTTCTACTTGAGAAGGGGTGCTAGAATTTGCCTGCACAGATCCTGGTTTGTCTCAACACCGACCGGCAGACACCGTAGATTTGCAGTTTGCAGGTGGTACTGGGAACGTCTGTGGGCAGTGTTTGTAGGTTGATTTCAGTCCAATAGATTCCGCGGGCATTCTGCAGAAGGTTTCCTTTGCTGCCACTTCGCACAACGTTGCGGTCGAGCCCGGGCAACGTAAAACCTCACTCGACCGGGTCATACCGTGTCTCTGTCCGACAGCCTGCACAGTGATGGGGGGAGAGATGAGGCCACAGAGACCGCAGCCGCAGCCGAGACCGCCGGGAGCGCCGCGACAGCCGCGGCCGCTGACGTCAAGCATCGGCCTCCGGCTGAGCAGAAGCCAGCGCTGGCAAAAGCATCCGTTGCTGGTGCCAGGCTTAAGAACGGTTGCCGTCAAGTTGTCAGAAGTAGCCTGCTATTTTTGTCAAGCGGTCCTTCACCCAAGTTCATTGCGTGCAGTTCATGCTTCCGCCATGTCGCGAGAGCTCAGAGCTGCGGCTGCAGGATGGTGACCCAATGCTAAGATGCGAAGCTCGCAGAAGCGGCCCTACCCTCGTACTTGAAGCCAACGATAAACCAGTCTTCGGCGCTGAACAAACAGTCAAGTGTCTGGCTGGCTGTACCACAGAAGCAGCTTTCCAAGATTAGCATTTTTGCGCTAGGCCTGCAAGGAGCGCAGCCATGGACGGCAAGGAAAATGCTCTAGTGCCGTCAGGAGAAAGCGCGGGAGGCTCCACTGCTTCGGGGCCTTCCCCTTGCTGTCCTGGGGCCTGTGGAGGCTGTCCGGGCTGTCCAGGTTGTGGCGGGTGTCCCTGTCCGTGTGGCGGCTGCGGTCCTTGTGGCCCTTGTGGCTGTGGAGGCTGCTGTCCCTGCGGTCCGTGTGGTCCTTGCGGCTGTGGCTGTCCGCGCCCGGGTGGACCAGCTTGCCCACCAGGCTGTGGAGCGTGTCCGAGCTGCCCAGCATGTCCGGGCGCCTGTCCTTGCCCTGGCGGATGCCCAACTGGCTGCCCCGGCTGCTGTCCGGGTGGATGTGGAGCCTGTTCTGGGGGCTGTCCGGGCTGCCCTGGAATGATGGGCCCCATGGCTGGTCAAAACCCCATGATGGCCATGATGATGAGCCTCCGATGCCTTTGCTGTTGGGTCCTTCGAGATTGAGAATTGCGGCTGTCATTGTCGGGGCTTGAGCCCGCCAACAGCAATTTCGATTCACATCCAAGGATGATGAACATGCAGCAGATGATGGCCAAGGCTGGAGGCGCCCCTCCCGAGCAAGGCATGAATCCCATGGCTGCCATGATGGGAGCCTTGATCAGCTTTAGCAACCATTCATCGACTGGAAGTGATGCTCTTAATAATGTTTCAATTTCTCTCCGACAGTTCGACGTGGCTGTCGAGCTTGCTGTGCATGGGATTTGATTCTTGCAGCGAAGGCATGGCAAACATGGGTGGGGGCGGGCCTGTCCCGCAAGCTGCAGAAAAGGAGAACGGAATTCTCGCAGTGTTAGCGATGAGTGGAATAGCGTGCCTGCATTTGCCATGGCTGCCGTGATCTGTGTTGTGCTGGTGCCTGGTTTGAAGAGCAAGTCACGCAAAGATGATGTTTATAGATAGATAGATAGATAGTTACATGTTAGCTAGATTCAGATAGCTAGCATGCATGGGATGCCCGGTTTGAGCAGCCACCACATTGCAGGACAAGCCCGTAATAAAGGAGGACGATGACGAGACGATAGACCCCGATCTCCGCGAGCTTGGGGTGGCTTTGCACGAAGAAATGAAGAACACTCCAGGGTTTTAAGGTGTTGCAAGTGCTCCCGAACGGGGAGTTTCAGCATATACACTCTCGAATTAGTGTTGGGACATTCTAAGTAATTAGACAAAGACCTGGCAAGAACGGAAGAAGGCACCAGCATGACTTCCGCGATTTTTTTTGCGTGGGGCGTTGACTCCAGTTGCGGGCTTGTGGCTGCCTAACTTTCATCAAGTGGCAGATAAGGATTATTTCAACATTGAGGAGCGCTGGGTGGTTCGCTTGAACGAGGCGGGATGAGGCGACACGACCCGCAGCTCCTGCGTCATTGTCTTGAATTGTCCAGGCCATGAAGAAGCGACAGGACACCAAAGCTCAGGACATCGAGAAGCTATATGAGGTCTTAGAACCCGTGGTTGCAGTATTGTCCAGCACACTGGTCCATACAGAGCATTAAGTTTGGACATGAAGTCTCGAACGAAGGTGCAGCGATTCCGTGCGTGTCTGCATGTTGTTGCCAAGGAGAAGGCTCGGAGTCCGACGGGACTCCTTACCGTGCAAATCGGGAAGATGGAGTGCGGGCAGTTCGTTGGCAAGATCAAGCCGGACAAGGACGTGGAGCGGATGGCGAGAACCCTGGCATCAACGGTGGTTCCTTAGGGAGAGCCAGGGAACGTGAAGTGCAAGGCCCAGGTTTCTATCACAGCTGGACACTTCCTCATTTTGCTGCACTCGATCAAACACATTTTCACTGGCATCCTCATGGACACATGATGTCTGGTTCGTGGTTATCCAGTGTCGCCGAAGAGTACAGTCTTCTCTTTGTGGCTGTAAGGAAAATTCAAGCTTGACGATCATGTCACTTCAAGAGTGACGGAGCTGAAGGCATGGATCTCAGGGAAGGTGGTTCTGGAAAGTTTCCGAAAGCATGTATTGTTTGGCCATGAGTCGCCTGCCACATTGCAGCTTTCATCGAGGCTTCTTATTCTAACCTGGAAGGTGTGGCGGAAACGCACCGGCGAAGAAGATCGTGCTGCGAAGGACTTCCACTTAGCTGCCGTCATCAGCTCCTGCTGCTTAAGGTTATCTGCTTTTTCTGTGAACTTTCTGCAGGACTTGGAGCGTATAGAGTATCACTTGCGCTTCGCCAAGAGGCCCAACGCACTGTGCACACTCCTAGTGGCCTGGCACAATGTTGGCACAGTGGCTCTGGTTTTGCCTTCGTTCCCGGCAGTGTCTGCTGAGCGGTGAGCTAAGGTTGGGCGGCTGTTGGAGGGTGAGATAGACGAGCTGCCAGACCTAACCAACGCCGAAAAGATCATGACAGATTTCAAGCTGGATGAGGATTATGTGCCAGAGCTTCAGGGGCATGCTTTGTGACGTGCGGTAGCGATGTCAAGCCTGTCCACAATCCGAAACCAATTTGTGCAGTGTTGCTTTCCTGGGGATGTGATTGTTTTGCTTCAGAAGCCCGGGTAGCTTCTGCAGGATGCTTGTTCAAAGCTGCGGGAGATCATCGAGAAGCGCTGCTCGATGTTACAACAACTCGGAGGGATGCTGTGCAGCTGAGGGTGGGTGGGGTTGTGTTGTGGAAGGTGCTCCGACTTTCAATTAGGTTTGCGGCTTTGGTCGAATTTGCTTCACAGATCACGTCTGCCAGCCCGCATGATCGCTACCATCGCCATACCATGTCCTATAGCCTGTAGACATCTATATGACAGTCCCTGATATATCCCCACATGCAACCGGTTTTGCACGAGTAGCCTCCTGCAGAGGTTCTGCGGACGAAGAGCGCGTGCTTACCTCTGTTCGGAAGCACTTGAAATCGGCGAGCAACGCTTCATCAATGCCCCTGGGCACAAATGTCGGAAGAGAAACGCGAGCAATACAAACTAGAGTCCGCGGGTGAGTTTGCGGTTTGACCGACATACGTCGCAACTGCTAGATTTCATTTCACTCCAAGCACGCAACGAGAATGTATTGCATTGGGGCGGACAGACCCTTGTTTGACATCTTGTCTTTTGATCTGAGGTTGTGCAAAATTGCCCGGCAGCTCATCGATGGACAAGACCTGCCGGATCCGCCTGAGCGACCGCCGAAAGGCAAAGGAGGAGGAAAGGACGGAGGCAAGGAGGATGGCGAGCGTTCAGAGCGCCGCTTGGGCTGCAAATCCCACGGCAAGAAATTCGGCAACGTATGGCAACGTGACATTGGTAGGTGGCCATACTGTTTTTTTCACCTGTCTGCAGTCTATGCAGGCCGAGACCGTGATGGCGGTGATCGGCATCACGACCGGGACCGTCACTGTGCAGCAAGCACCGGTAAGCCATACAGGAACTGCAGCAAATCCGGATGTTAACGATCCCACCAGTTTGTCAGTCTGCTGGTAGTGCGGCAGCGTGTCATGTCGGAGGAAGTCCCTCGGGTTCTAGGGACCAGGGATTCCTATGCAGCAGACATGGCTGTCATACATCTAGTCCACCGCCCTTGGCCCGGCTGCCAGAATCATGAGCATTGAGGCTGATGCACGTTAGTCAGTTTGCAGCTCCTTTGGCCGTGCCACAAGACCAGAGCAAATTGGCTATCTCTGACTAGATGTGAGCCGTTGGTTCGGCTTGGAGTCTAACCGCCTGCCTGAAATCTGGTTCAAGCTCCAACGCATGCAAGGGGCACAGTAAGTACTGTATGTTAGGAGCATATAAGACGGGAAAAGTGCCGCGTGCACACCGACAACGAAATGTTCCAATCGTCTTCGAATGACTTGCATTTTCTCAATGACGGAGGTCACAAGCGGGACCGCAGCCGCAGCCGCGATCGGCGGGAGCGCCGAGACAGTCGTGGCCGGTAACTATGTACAGGCGATGCCACAACAAGGAGGTGAGAGGGGCGATGGGCGGTCCCCGGCAAAAGATGAATCCGAGATGTTTGGCGATGGCGTGCTTATTGATCGATTACGACGGCTGTGCACATCAGTCGTAGCAATAAGTTGAGCCGAGTCAGCTTCCGTTGATTCCAAGATGCTCGTAACGCAGTCTTCAGCCATATCATGTTCAATGGTGATGGGTGATAACAGCATGGGTGAGCATGTTGATGTAGGGTGTAGGTGACAGATCTGGAACCTGCACTTAATCAGGCATCATCCTGGAATGAGACATTGGACGATGTAGTGGAAGTAGAGTGCAGGCACCGGCACCGAATCTTGCCAGACGGCAGACTTGGACATTTCCAAGCGAGAGTTGTCCTGCAGATTATAGCTAGGCCTGCAGCCATGGACGGCAAGGATAACACTCAGGTGGTTCCAAGTGGAGGAGGTGGAACTGACTCCGCTTCGGGGCCTTCCCCTTGCTGTCCTGGGGCCTGTGGAGGCTGTCCGGGCTGTCCAGGTTGTGGCGGGTGTCCCTGTCCGTGTGGCGGCTGCGGTCCTTGTGGCCCTTGTGGCTGCGGAGGCTGCTGTCCCTGCGGTCCGTGTGGTCCTTGCGGCTGTGGCTGTCCGCGCCCGGGTGGACCAGCTTGCCCACCAGGCTGTGGAGCGTGTCCGAGCTGCCCAGCATGTCCGGGCGCCTGTCCTTGCCCTGGCGGGTGCCCAACTGGCTGCCCTGGCTGCTGTCCGGGTGGATGTGGAGCCTGTCCTGGGGGCTGTCCGGGCTGCCCTGGAATGATGGGCCCCATGGCTGGTCAAAACCCCATGATGGCCATGATGATGAGCCTCCGATGCCTTTGCTGTTGGGTCCTTCGAGATTGAGAGTTGCGGCTGTCATTGTTGGGGCTTGAGCCCGCCAACAGCAATTTCGATTCAAATCCAAGGATGATGAACATGCAGCAGATGATGGCCAAGGCTGGAGGGGCCGCGCCTCAGCAGGGCATGAACCCGATGGCCGCCATGATGGGAGCCTTGCTTCGCAAATAGCAAATTGATTATGAGTGCAGCTTCATGTCCTCATTTCAATTGTTTTTCGATGCAGCTCCCCAGCACACGAAATCTGCTTCCCTGTGCCATGCAACTCCGGAGTGCTCTTCGCCACGTGCTCAAGGCATGGCAAACATGGGTGGAGGCGGGCCTGCACCACCAGCCGCGGAGAAGGACCAGACGGAGCTTTGGGGGTTTGCTTTTCGCAGTCAGCTTGTGATGGGTGTTGGACAGGCTCCTTGATGGTACCCAACAGGCATTCGCAGCAGCTCGCGCAGCACATGCTGCCAGCTGGAAAGGGCACTTGATCGTCGCAGGACAAGCCGTCAATAACTCATGACGACGACGATGCTATTGACCCTGACCTTCGTGAGCTTGGGGCCCTTCTACTGCACGAAGAAAGAGCACTGCAGGGTTGAGGAGTTCAGCATTCACCTTTCGCAGACTGTCGATCCCAAGCGGAAAGACTTGATAGGAAGCGAACCACGGGATGAGCAAGCATGATGTAAGACTTAAGAATCTACATTCCATGGACCGTCTGTCAAGTTGCATGGAATCATTTCCTTGGACATGCATCTGTTCTCGCGGTGGCACAACTTGTTGCTGCCAAGCTATGTTTGCATGCATCAAGTGGCAGATAAGGATTATTTCAACATTGAGGAGCGCTGGGTGGTTCGCTTGAACGAGGCGGGATGAGGCGACACGACCCGCAGCTCCTGCGTCATTGTCTTGAATTGTCCAGGCCATGAAGAAGCGACAGGACACCAAAGCTCAGGACATCGAGAAGCTATATGAGGTCTTAGAACCCGTGGTTGCAGTATTGTCCAGCACACTGGTCCATACAGAGCATTAAGTTTGGACATGAAGTCTCGAACGAAGGTGCAGCGATTCCGTGCGTGTCTGCATGTTGTTGCCAAGGAGAAGGCTCGGAGTCCGACGGGACTCCTTACCGTGCAAATCGGGAAGATGGAGTGCGGGCAGTTCGTTGGCAAGGTCAAGCCGGACAAGGACGTGGAGCGGATTGCAAGAACCATGACTGCATTGGTCCAGTACCACTCGCCCTGGCACTGCTGCACATTTGTTTGTGCGGGGCAAGTCTTCGGAATCACGCTCTCAGCATGAAGATCTCGAGACAAATTTCAATTTTGTCTTCTGCAGGAGTCCCAAAGCCGCACCCGATAGATTTGTATGGTTGCCTCACTGGTGCGCCATAAACCCTGCGTTGTGCCAGGAAAGTTCAAGCTTGATGACCACGTGAGTTCAAAGATCACGGAACTGAAGGCGAGGGGGACCCAAAGTAGCTCTTGACATGTTTCGGAAACTTCATGATGCACTCAAGACGCTGCAAGATCAACAAACTTCGGAGCCTTGCGGACTGTTTGGCGAGAGGCGGTCATGGTCCTCCGTTAGAAATTCAGGAGGGTTTTGGTAAAAAAAACCCGTTGTAAAGGTTTAGCAGCTGGTGGCCCAATTTATTAGATTCACTGTTCACTGTAAAACGATAAGGAATAACTATTCTTGACGATGAGGTTTCTGTGTCAACATATTTGAGTATGACAGGGATGTAATGCAAACGACTCCAAAACCCAAGTGAAAATAGCAGACGTTCCAAACGCTCTAAGTCTTCAAGATTCAAGAGACCTGCCGCATTAGTATTGAGTCATATTGAGTACTTGGGCCTGCAGTCTTCTTGGTCCCTGGCAGTGGAAAACTGTGCTTCCAACTTCCAAGTGTGGCAAGAGTATATCCGGACCCCAACATCGGTTCGCATTAGCGAGTTTTAAACGATAGCCCGAACGAGAAGGTTTGGCATAGATTCTGTGTTCGATGAACACTTGATCATCTTTGTATAAAGCCAGTACTAAACGCAACATCAATGGATGCGCGCAGAGCGTCGCACTGCTCAAGGCCTTCTTTAAAGTCCTTCCCTTGGATTGCTGCTAGTCCCTAGCCCTTTTACTTGGACTGTCTACTAGCAGAATCTCTTGTCCTGCTAGTACCACGGCTCGGGTCCCCGTCCTCAGTTAGACCCCGAAAGGCTTTGTCAAGGACGGAGGCAATCATTCAATGTAGAAGTAGAGATAAACATAGTGGGAACTTGTAAGACGATAAGAATAAAATAAAACCATAATGTTTCAGTAAGGGATAGGAATCCGTGACTGGGTTTGTTGCCAAACCCGACAGGCGGTTAAAGTGACAGTTATCCATGATACCGCAGCTCGGGCGTCCTCCCATCTTGTCGTGTGCAGAAACTGCACATGGCTCATGCGCCTGGAGCATGCTAAGACGGCTTTCGTGGGTCCTTGAATCCTTGAAGGTTTGGCGCAAGCGCAACGGCGAAGAAGAGCGAGCGATGAAGGAGAGGGCTTGACTGTGCCAAGTCTGTCCGTCACCACTGCTGTGGTTTATCTTTAGAGTCTTAGTCTTAGACGTTCATAGATGGGATTGGCGTCTCATGCCCAATTTCTATTGAAGCCTTTGACATGCTCGACGACTATCGTGCTAGAGGCATGGGTCATGCCTTGCTGCACTGTGAACCTATGCTCACGATGATGACAGCCCTCGAGTGCTCTCAAGGACTTGGAGCGGATAGAGTACCACTTGCGCTTTGCCAAAAGACCAAATGCGCTCTGCACGCTCCTAGCAGCTCAGCCAATGAATAGGCCAGTAGTTTGGATTTCTAGCCCTTCGAGTCACATCGCCCCACAGCCTGAGCACCTTACTCTCCGTGCTTGCCCTTGATTGATATTAAATGTTATATATATATATAGGCTGAGAGAGCTATGCTTTAGAAATCATGGCCACCAGTTGTAGGCCTCAGACACTGGGCTGTATCCTTCGATCTGTGAAACTTAAACTCTGCTCAGCGCGAAAGCTCAGGTTGGTAAGCTGCTCGAGGGTGAGGTCGACGAGCTGCCAGATCTCACCAATGCAGAGAAGATCATGACAGACTTCAAGCTGGACGAGGAGAGGGCGGCTCTAGGAGTGGAATGCCACAGATCTTTCCCGGGTGATCAAAACATCCTGTATGAGCCACGCTCCAGGATGCCTGCTCTAAGATGCGAGAGATCATCGAGAAGCGTCTTCGACTCAGTGCCACTATAGTTGAAAAGGGCACAGGCGAAGCTCGGATCAAGAGAAACAATCTTGTCGTGTAGCCACTAGCCTTGCTGCAGAGCACTTTCTCAATATCGGGATAGGCGAGTTGGAATTTGTAATGGTATGCGTGCACAACTCTCGTAAGCCGAGGCTCTGCGGACGAAGAGCGCGTGCTCACCTGCGTTCGGAAGCAGCTCAAATCAGCAAGCAATGCATCGTCAATGTCCCTGGGCAGACCAGGGACTTGATTGAGACCTTGGAATATTGCACGGCCAAGACGAGCGTGTTACACGGATCTAGCCGTCCCATGTCTTTTTGAGGGTTTCGGACTTTTTGAAGCTTCAAAGCACGGTTGCTTTGTCGACCTCTGTGAGAGTCCCGTCTTTTGAATCTAGCACTGGTAGTCAGTCGCTGCAATACATGCATTGCAAAGAGGCAGTCAGTCAGAGCAACAACCCTGTTGCCGATACCTGAGTCTAGGCACCGGAGGTCGGCGTTTATGCAATCCCTTGTGTGACTACCGGTTGCGGATTGGTGTTGGCTTTTTCTGGAAGGGATTTGCGTGTAACCCCTGACGAGTTCCCTGCGGTGCGACATAGTCAGCTGCGCGGGTGGGAAAAATTACCTTGTCTTAGCAAGGGCCTGTTTTAGTGGTCTTCTTTGGCCACCAAGTCACCATGACGGCACCGAAACCTAAACAGTTTCCAGACAAATGTGATTGTGTATGTCGTGCTTTAAGGCTAAAACTGGGAAGATCATGAATGAACCTCGCCGGTGCGCTGTCGAGGTTGTGCAAAATTGCCCGCACACTCATTGATGGCGGTGACTTACCGGATCCGCCAGAGCGACCGCCAAAGGGTAAAGGTGGGGGCAAAGACGGTGGCAAAGAAGACGGCGAACGTGGAGAGCGTAGCTCGACATGATATTGGAACGCTCAGATACTCTAGCCCTGGCAAGTTGCGCTTCGTGTCAGCCATCCCCATTCAGGCAGAGACCGCGACGGTGGGGACCGCCATCATGATCGTGACCGTGACTTGCCGGGACTGCAACAGTTCCATGACGAGTCACGTGTTACACGCCTACTTTCGCTTGTAGGACTGGGGACCCACATGTAGGTTTTCGCGCAAATTCCACCCTAGACAAACAGCCATTAATGGAGCTGGAGGTCGGCGTGACCGCAGCCGCAGCCGTGATCGTCGAGACCGGCGCGACAGCCGCGGCCGTTAGTGCCGTTAGTGATCGTCAGGGCTGCTGACAGCGAAAGATCGCGGCCGGGGTAAGGCAAAGCTCCATCGTGCCATGGAGACATGGTGCAGGTCCTGGTCTAAAGTGGCCCAGCCGACGCGTAGGCTACGCAAGCTGATGCAAGCAGAAAAGGCGTGCTGAGAGGCTCATGGTCATGGTTTCTCCTGCCTGAAGCAGCCCGAAACATCCTGCGCCCTTTGAGAACAACAAAATGCTGTGATGGCTTGCAGCTTGTTTTTCCCACAGCCTTGTGCCAGCTAATTCCCGTCACAGGAGTTCCTTTCCTGCAAGTGTGGCTTTACGTGACTTGGCCAGAGCTGCGCCGTGGCTTTGCCTGGACGGCCGTTAGCCTTAGTGACATCAAAGCACTGGGCAAGAGGCTGGGCTGAGGCCCACTGTTGGTGTTTTTGCATGTTTTTGCGACACGCACATCCAATCTCCAATCCCCAAGGTGTGGAACTCCGAGCCTTGGAGGATCTTGGAGGATTGATAATCAAGCCCTATTCGGCTGATTTGTTAAGGATGTCAGGGGCTGCGGCGTCGTGCACGTCATAGGACATGTATCAGGCCGCATTTTTGAATTCATATTATCAGACGGCCTCGTGCTTGGCATATGGTCTCAATGGGTGTGTATTATGCACAAATACAAATACACCCGTACATACGTATATACGTGTACCCTCATCTGTCAAACCCAATCATTTGCCTCACTCCCGCCTTCCCTCCCTCGTTTGTTGTCTCTTGCTCGCCCGCAGAAATGCACATGTGCGAGACCCATGACGATGGCACAGCACAGAGATTGGGAAAGAGACACCATGAACGAAGGCGACCGTTCTGTATCGGGCGTGCCACCCTGCAGGTCAAGCAAACCAGCAAGCAAGCGATACACCATGTTCAGCGGCTTTTTATATTGCACTCGGGTCTCCCAGCAAGGAAAGCCTTGGAGAAGCACCAGCTACGCGGCTGCTCTGCCTCGGAGGTGAAACAAGGCCCATCCCTGGGCCGAAGCGCTTCGTCACAACGAGAGGGGTCCGAAATTTGATCCTTTCTTCGGGATTTCGGCTTTCTGAGTTCAGCTTCGCTGAGCCGGACGGGACGGACCGGACTTCTCTTGACGACGTCTTGCGGCGCGAGACTGCGTTCGCGGCGATGTTCGCTGAGGTCAAACCACTTCCTTCACACCCAGTGCACGGCGATGGTCGCAACCGAGGGTTCGGAAGGCGGGCTGTGGGCAGATGCATTGGTCACGCAGAAATGCCTATGGAGCCGAGTTGAATCCTTTGCATGCCTGCCCACCAGTCTTGCACACCATTTTCCGCTTCCCGACTCCCCCTCAAAGGAGCTCTCGGACAGCTTGTACGACCGGCCCGAGACCGAACTTAGCAACTTGCTAAGTTCGGATTGCGGCCAGGCTATGCCTGTGTTTGCGAGGCTGGACCAATCAGTGGTTGACATCATCATGCCAATCTCGCAGATGTCGCACAGCTAGACCCACTTAAACTAAACCCTAGGCCCTAGGAGGTGCGTTGAAGGCTTGTAGGTTATTCCAGTGTGCAGACGCCGCATGTATTGCCTGCCACTGTGTCCAGCCTGCGTTCAACCCCTGTGCAGGCCAAAGCTGCAGCATTCACGGTCTGATGCTGTAAGTTCGCAAACGCTCAGTCGGAGAGAAGAAGGACGGCATGTGCAGGGATTGATAGGGATTGTCTCGTGTGTGTCTGTGTGTCTTGATGACACATACCCGCTTGTCATTGATTCCAGAATGCCTGCGTTTGCCTGCAGGTGGCAGATTTACGCTCTGCTTATCAAGCCTTTAAAACCCGTGTTTCCAGTCAGAACCGGCTGCTTCAATTTCGATGGTAGCAGAGTCAGACCTATGATAGTTGACAGGCTCGGTTACGTTACACTCCGTATGGCCGTCAGAGAAAGGATCGCTTGCTGTTGCTCACCCGCCTCGCGTCACACGACTATCAGCTGAGACCTCCACATGACTCAAACGAGCCGTGAACCTCGTCGGGCTAGTTTCTGAAGCATTGCTCAAACTGTGCTGGAATAGCAAGGGAAACACAGTGTGCCCAGACCCCGATGCGATTAAGCACAACGCTGACCCCGAGGGCGAGCAGACGGTGCACACTTTTAAAAGTGGGATTGTTGAGAAGAGCGCGGAAGAAAGCCATGGATACAAAACCTAAGAAGAGTGGAAATCTTCGGTCCAGGTCTGAAACATTTCGTAAATGCCATTGCTAGCGGCTGTTGCATCGAGCTTTTCAAGTTGATCCGGACTTGGACCGGCCAAATTCAGGAGGGGCCCAGTTACCTTTCACATTTCGTTCCGGTACAGTGGGCTGTTGTCGTGGACCAGTGCCCTTTTGTCTCATGGTCGCAAAACCGATGATCAACAACGGCGACCCCACTTCAATTTAAATGCTTCATCAAAAGTGATAGCCCTAGACGAGAAGTGACATGTTTGAAAGGATGCTCAGCTGATGCGGATGATTCGCACCTAACCTGCGGATGTGGCTTTACCTGCGGGACGCCTTCTGCTGCTGAGCCGAAACAGCACCGCTTACCGTTTTGGGATCTCTACCACCCTCTCGAGCATGTTCATGTGTGTAAACGCTGAGTATGACAGTGTTCGACACCCCATGAAGAGTTTGTTATTACAGTTGTCGCACTCTGTATTGGAAGGGCGTGGTTTGCAAGCATAGGCTGGCTAGTCCCAACTCGAAGTGTTTTGTCGAAGAGGCCATGGACCGCCATCAGAAGAGGCTGGTGTCTTTAAGGGTATTTGAAGCAGGGCGAACTGAACACATGCCCTCCGCAATTCCACCCGCAACGACTATTAGGCGCTAGGCCCGTCGGCTGGCCACATCAGGCCAGCCCTTGCTTCCTGGAGCCGGAGCGAGGTTGTAGGTCTTAGAGCAGAGTCCACATGCCTTGATCAGGGCATTTACCGCGAATTCATGTATTGAATGCTTTCCGAGCCTGGTCGACCACCTTTGCGACAGGTGCAGCTTGGATGTGCGATCCGCTCCTGCTAGTCCGGCTGCGGTGGACAAGACTGCCAGGATCCTACAAGTCAATTTTGTAGCAGAGTGTGGCGTTGAGGACGACGTGTTGTCGCTGATTTGGCGGAGCTGCAACCGAACAACAGGTCATAATATGCACAAAAACGCAGATGTGCGTAACCATGAGATGGAGCAAACAAGGCGTTCGATGTCCAGCTGAGAAAGAGGCGCGCTGACATGATTTTCAAGTTCGTCACGGTGAATCATCCTGTCAGCAAGCCTTTGTTGATCGAATTGCTGAGACAGGGTTTCGTTGCGTTAAGGTGCCATATGGTAACTGAGTCGTGCCGGCATCATGTGCACACAGCTTATCATGGGTCCATGTCGTTGTGTAGATGGCGCACCCAGCATTGTGCGGCTCCAGGTTTGGCAGTGAACGATCAGCTCCAGTTGTGGATGAGGCCGGCTGCCGAGACCCAATGCACTTACAGGTGTTAGGAGTTCTTTAACATCAATCGCTGTATTTTCCTGTCCTTGCACTTTTCTGACTCTGCTGTAGCAATGCACCCTGCCAAAGTCAAGTCTTCCTTGATGGTTGTGTGCTGTGGCTGTCGTGTCACCCTTCCTTTTAAACCCCGAGGGGTCGTTGTGAACAGCCCTTCAAACGCCCAAAGGCTGCCTGCTCCCGCAATGTGGACCTTCTGTCTCCTCCAGTGGAGGCCGAAGGCAAGACCAGGAGCTCTTTGAGGCGGACGCGCTAAGTGCAGGGCGAATTGCCCGGCATTCGAAAAATGCTGTGACCTGTGTAAGTATAATTTTGTAAGCATGGTTGCAAGACCACAAGATACTCACCTTGGCATTCTTAAGTAGCATTAATTCGTCATTAGTCCTATCTTCCATCTCCGCCACAGTCATCATCGAGTATGGTTTTGCTCCTCGTGTATTTCGCAATTCGCACTGTTGCAATCATGTTTGTGCCCTTTACGGGAATCCGTTATTCGTTTTTTTCGGGACCCTCATCATTGCATTATCCTGTTCTGCACGATCCCTCTCATCCCCATGTCCAGTCTAGGCTTGTTTTCAAATATATCCTATTATATCCTCCTATATACTCAGCAACAGCATGTTCCTCGTCGTTGATCTTGCTTGAATCCACGTCATGCGCTGCAACAAACTGCGGTGTGTACCTTTCGCAAGGTTTCTCCTCGTGCGCCACGGGGAGAGTGCCAACCGGACGCTCAGCTACACAAATCCTGTCAGAACCTGGCAAACGGACCATGACGGAATGGGGCTGATTTTCTCGATCGAGGGGCAGCACAAGCAAATGCCCCGATCCTGCGCTGTCTACTAAAGGCAGGTACTTGCACATGCAGCAGTCCTTGTTTTGGTTCACACCTGCCTGGCTGATTTTCCTTCGACACGGTCTGACCTGAAGACGGTAGAAACGGCTGAATCTGATGCAGGAAGTTCTTTGTATAAGTTGTTAAGCAAAGCTATGATGCCAAGAGCATGTGTGTGTGTGTGTGTATGTATATGTGTGTATATTTATTTATACACACACACGCACATATATATATATATATGCATGCATGCGATTCTGGAGCAGGCCAGCGGCAAGCGGAGGCATTGGCTGACCGTTTGACTGGCGAGATGCAGAAGGACAGGAAGTCTGCTGCAGTGTGTTGCATGTAGAGTCGGAACTGGAATAGCCCAAACCCGGGAGGTGGCGGCTGCTGGTGACTTGCAAATCTGGTGTAGTCCCATGCTGCGATGCTTGCAGACCATCAAGCCGGCAGCTCATCTACATTTAAAGGCTAAACATATGAGGAGAAGTTTGATTGCAAATTATATAACGTTTGTAGCTACACATTTGAAGGCAAGGTGCTCTCACTTCCTGCAGCAGTTCCCGGTGCACACCGGCGCAAGCTTAAACTGGCTTTTTGGACCTTCGTGTCAATTCCACGTCTGTACCAGCAACGCTGCTACACTATGCTACTCTTGCATGGAAATGCCTTGCCACCAAGACGATGGACGTGTTGGACTTGCCGAAAAGCAAATGCATCTGCCATGGCTTCGCAGCGGCATTCGGACATTCGTTCCTGTAGTTTGGATGGATTCCCAGTGAATGCAACATGAACCATAGAGAACAGCGGTTTGATATGGGTAGGCTGAGTTCGCTCAAGAACAGCAACATGACCTTATAGGCAGCTTGACTCAGTGCAGGGCTTGGCAGCCAAAGCGGAGACGCTGCAAAACAGAGCCACGGTTCCTTGTGCAGAGGTGCTTGCTACGAGCACGGCTGTGCAGGACTCTCTTTTGAGGGAGCCTTGGCCTTCCGACATAGGATTTGTGGGGTTGAGTTTTGAACGATGAACATGATGTGGCATGATGCGGCATGTCTTCTGGGCGCTGCGCAGTGGTCTGGAGCCTTCAGAATCGAATACTTCGAATGTGCAGCTGGCAACTACTTTGAAGTCATAGGACGCTTGCATGTTATGTTCGAGTGGTGGCATTTTTGACATGCATGTCATTTAGCACTCCGGAAGATAGGATTGGCTTCAAGCTCGTTTTTCTTCTGTGATGCCTTTCAGCGCCAAGCAGAACTGGCGTATAGGTTTGGTGACCAAACAGTGGATTTGAAGTTCACATGTGTCTGTGAGGCACGCCAGCAGCGATCATTGCAGCTCGGCCAAGTGTTCAGAAAACGCATGTCACCAAGTACATCATGATGGCGTTGCTGCCATTTTAAAGCCGGAGTTGGATGATCAAGTTCAAGCTTCTGTACAAAGTGCGTCAGGGTGAACCGTCCGCAACTGCATCCGAATGATGAATCCTTCTGCACCTTGTTATTGGTTGGATGCTATCGTGTAGAATCGCGTCGCGTCCAAGGAAGAGCGGTTTCCGAATTTCCGGTTTACAGGCTCCACGCTCAGTCATGCTGTGCAGCCAGAAGGCTTATGCTGTTGTTGAGTGGGAGCACAGGGCAAGATTGGAATTTTCTTAGTTTTCGCAAGCTGTCATGCTACTATACTTGTTGACTTGTTCGACAGAAGCTTTGCTGTGACATTTGGCTCGAGCACCTCATGGCTTGCCAAATCTTTTTACGCGCTTTGGCTTGCTGCTTGGAGTCTTAACTGCCGGGGACTTATTTCCGATAGTTTGTTGCACGGGCGCGTGGATGGTTCGGAGGCGAGTACTTTCAGGCATATCCTTGCGTGTTGCACCAAGTGTTGCGGACTCCTGCAGTCTTACCTTCAGTGCCCGGACTTGGCACTACATGGAACTACTAGAAGGAGCGAGGGCCTAGGGGACCGTGATTGACTGTGACATTCAGGACCGGCCATGTCCCGGTGGACTGCTAAACTATGGCTGCTCTGGTGGACAGCATTGGCGCTGAGGACAGATTCGGAATCAAACGAGGAAGACAGAAGCTTTCCAGCAACAGAGCTGTAATTCTCTCGGGAACGGCTTGCGCTTGTGACCTGCTTGTGTCTCGGAAGTGACGAGCCCGACTGGTCCCAAGCACTGCATCCTCAGTTGGTGCCGTGCTGCCCAGGATACAGAAATTTTAAGGGCTTGGCGATTTGGGTCTACACTTTGAATCTTGGAAAACTCAGTCCCTTGGCGATCCGACCGACGTAGTTCTTCGCATCCGAACGAACCAGGGTGCCGTTAACTGTTCTGCTCACTACTTGACAATCTATCTACCTAGCAGCGCCAACCTTGAGTTTAGTCAGCATCGGATGATTGACTTGAAAGTTTGTTTTTCAGGAGAAGTTTAAGTTTGAATTGTTCACAGAAAAACATGTGGTTTTGGGGTGGGCCCTGGGGGGGGGGGGGGGTGTTGGGNNGGGGGGGGGGGGGTGTGTTGGGCGGGGGAGGGGGAGGGGGGTGGGTTGAATCGGATGTTTCGTTTGACTATCGGACTATCGCATACATTCACGATTAACACTTACATCACCGAAGCACGACAACAAGCACAAATTCACACCGCACAGACAGACAGACAGCCGCGGACTCTCTGCACATTCGTACCTATTTAGCTGGACATAACATTACAGTGTTGCAGAGCTCTCGAATCGGCAATCCGACGAGGACTCAATGATTGTAGTCATTGTTGTGCACGCAGTTACATGAGTTCAGGCTTGAGCCACAGTCTTTGCAGTCGCATTGGAAGGGACAGAACTTTTCGCACTGACACTGTGCTCGAAGAAGCTGGTGTTTTTCTGCAGTCATAAACAAGGGCAAGCAGTCGCGGCATGCCACCACAATGACTTCAATTGTTGAAACAAGCGTGGCCAGAATGCCAGCAGCAGTCACTCCCAGTGCAATCATGAAGATACAAATGCCAGTTGAACTGCTTCAGACGGATATGGGAGCAAAGTCATTGGCTTTTCACGTCTGGTGGGTTGTTACTAGCCTTTCTCATTTCTCCAAATTGCTCCTGGGTGTTGTCATGCTACTGAGCCTTGCCTGCCCTGCGCGAGTGAAGCTCTGTTGTGCATCCCTTGCGGCATTGCGACGCAGCCATGGCACACATGTCCAAAATGAAATGAAGCCGCACCCAACAGCAACTAATGCCAAAGCTGCGTGCGAGCTTGTGAAGAAAATTCTTGCGAAGCCTGTTTCTGAACCTCTGAAAAGTCAAAGAGCCCCAAGCCATGCCAGGCCACTGCCACTGCTTGACACGAAACAATAACAAGAGCAGTCACACCGAGACTCTAAAGTGAGGCAGCTGTCTCCTGCTACATGTTACGTGCTTTCAGCCCTCCAGCTGTTAGTTCAAGAGGCCCGCAACTGGAATGCAAGGACACAAGTGCCTATTCACTTTTCTTGGTTACGACTTACATATATGCCAGGCGCAAGAGCTTTCAGAATGACAAGCCTGGTTTTGGATCCCTGTCAAAGCTCAGGCAAGCCGGAGAACCGAGCGGGCATTGAAGACATGGTCGACACCGTGCTGGCGAAAGCTCGAGACCAGCGCGTCCAGCTGGTGTCTGTCAACTTCCAGGTTCTACGACTGTTAATCCTGGATCGGCAGTCTAGTTTCGACCATGTCTGAGCAAAGAGAGTCCACAGAGATCAGGCAAGGATTCCTGATTTGCAGGAAGCTCCGAGTGAAAAGACCTTCTTCCTCAGGCCGGTCACAGGGTGGAATCGTGGCCGCACAGCTTCGTGGTGAGCTCCCACTAACACTTCGTTGCAACATTGGCGCACGCGCAGAGCACTCGAAAGCAGCACCTGTTTTCGACCTATCGCTCATGGAGAGCACCGGCACTTTGAATTTGACTGTGCCGGTAGACTAAAGAGACCCAGGAGGGTCATCAGAACGCGCCATCTTTGCAATGAGCAGCATCTCGGACTTCAAAATCTGCGGAGAGCCCTCTAGCAAGGGAGGTGCTCCGGGTTGCTGAATCGTCAGCTGCATGCAGGTCAGGTGCAGCTGAGGCTCCATGCCATCCATATGAAATGCGACTTCGCCCTCTTCTCCTACCTGTACATCGCTGACTACAGAACAGAGCGACAGGTTTCTCGGTCAATCTGGATTTGCACATGCGCCGTGACAGTGTGACAACTATACATAGGAGTAACGGACAGAGTCACTGCCCAAGTCCTGATTCCGATGTTGCGAAGGAGTCGAAACTACGTGCCAGGTTAGCTTAGTCTGATATGGGGGAATGCGGGTCAGAAGGAAACCACATGGTGCGGATGAAAGGCTGCCAGCGGTCAAAACAGCTTGTGGGAGACTCGTGGGTGACACTCAGCACGTCATAGCATGTACCGGAATCAAATTACATGAGGTGCCGCACATACTCGACATTGTTTTGCTGACTCCATATCTGATATTTGCTTACCCCGATCCCGTTCTCTATGCCGTTGCCAAGATGCCCGTGGATGGCGACATTCGGGGAGTGAGGAGATGCGGTGACAGCATCCGGTAGCATTTGCAATGCTTGCTTTTCAAGCCTTGGAGTCCGAGCTCTGCTGTATCAGGACTGTGGTTTTCACGTCCGGCTCCTATGCGGCCGCATCATCTTCTGAGCTAGTTATAGTGTGCATGAGCTTCCATGATTTGATGTCAAGGAAGAAACAACTCCGGAAGCTGGAGTCCACAGACATTGTCGACGACAAGTGCCTCGTCTGTGTCCGCAAGCTTCGCTGCGCCCTTACTGACCGTGAGACTTGCCGGCCAGGTACGCCGAGGGATGCGGGGCTGGGAAGCAGTCGAAGGAACTACCTGCGACCTACTGGGGAGGTGGCATCTGCCAGGGTTGAAAGTCGAAGTTAGAGTCAGAGTGTGCAACGAATCGAAGCTTTTGCGGATGAGCATATGCGAGCGGCAAGCCCGGCGTTCAGTTGCAAGTGCGACTTCCAGGCGTCCTGCACGATGATGCGCCGTATCCGGCGAATGCCTTACATTATGCGGGCATTATTCTGGAGAGCTTTGCGCATGTGAACCGGATCGGCTGCAGACTAATTGTCGCACACGACAACTGCAAGCGACGAAGCAACATCACGCTGCCTAGGACATCGAAGTGATCAAGGCGGCACGGAGATGCCACGGGGCCAGGGCCTGAGAAGAGCCAGCACAACTGCATCGCACTTCACCATGCAAGCTGCAGTCCAGGCAAGAGACCCTTAGGCCAAACTAAAAGACAGCCGTGTCTGTGCGAGATTTAGAGCCCAAAGACATGCAACATCATTGTCGGTGCTGAATACAGCCACTCAAAGCACCGCCCGGATCTTCACTGGCACACGCTCCAAACACTTCCTGAAGTCTGTCCAGCTTCTACCAAGAGTCCGGCTCGGTGTAAGGGTAATACTATCAGAATCTGTGGAAAGTGATCTCGGGAAATGCCTTTCTACCTTGCAGACCAAGCCCTGGGTGAGCTCTCCTCTGCAGCACCCCCCCCCCCCTGGCATTCCAAAGCCGGTTGGGATATTCAAGCTTTAGATGAGGGCCAAGCATCCAAGTGACGTGGATTGATTCCCTGAGGTGGCCGTGAAGCATGCGACTTGGTCAGGTACAAGCTCGAAGCCAACATGGGTCCTGCTGCAAAGCGTTTCCGTTGGAGCAATTAAGGAGGAACACGTGGGTGTTGCTGCGAAGGCCACCCTGATCACTCGATATAGCGTCTTGCCATGAAGTCTTGAACACGGCCCAGCAGCCGTGCAAGTCTGGAAAGTTGTTGTCCAGCTCATGAGTGACGTCGCTTCGAAGACTGAGGAGTTCACTATTTTTATGGCGGGGCCAATCACCAGATCGACTTCATCGTCAGCACCTCGCACTTGGGAGTCATTCCGAATGCCAAGGCCTCAATCCGCACCTGCCCGACGACCCACCCCGCCGCCCCCCGCAAAGGAGATCAAAAGAGACTTTCTCGTCCACTGTTTTCACTGATGTCGTGGCAGGACATGTTTCGAATGTCGGAGAGATCACAGGCCTGGAGTGTCAAGAGCTGCAGTGCCTGTCATGGCCCACGATAGCTTCAGAGCGTCTGAGAGCGACACAGGTAGACGCGACTGACCTTCCAATTTCGTCAATCATGTTGCCCTTCCGTTGCTATCCTCGGGGCTTCTGGCCTCGCGATGCGCGCAGGAGCTGGGGCAAGCGATGGATGCCCTCAAGCTTGTTAGCGACAACTACACAGTCCCTGCGTTCATGACTGGAGTCTCATCTTTCCTGGTATGATTATGGTTTGATCACAGAACAAGGCAGCGAGACGGTAAACAGCAGTTTACTTCAACCAGTGCAAATTCTTAGTTTCGGCACGGATTCGAAGTTCCTTTGCAGCATCTGCCATTTTGGGCCATCAGCTGCCTAGGAGACTGGAACTTCCGCATGGTGCCCTTCGACAGCCTGGCGGAGTTCTCAAACTTCACAGGGCTGGACTACACCGGGCCGGTGTCATGACCTGGTGCAGTGGGCCTTACGAATACACCTATAGGTACTCATCAGTGTTCGTCGCACAAGTGTACGTGTACGATTTCTAGCTTCTTGTGGTTTCTCGCGTTGTTGTTGCACCTGGTCTAGGTTTTTGGTCGCCACATGCATCGCCGAAGCCGTTGGGTCGGTGTGCACTACGTCCTGCAAGGTCCTCCACCTGGTGAACGGATCGGTACGAAGTGCCTGGGTACACAGGAGTCCGATGCGTCCTGGCGTTGCCTACGAGGATCTCTGAAGCAGAGCTTCCTCCACGGCTTTGCGTTCCGCTCGGCTGCGGGGTAATCCAGGTATTTGCTCCATTTCTGCAGCTGGGAAGGTGCCACGCTATGCCATGCTCAACATGATTACCCGGTAGCAGGGAGATTGTGTACTGGAAGTCGCATGGTCAGCAGCAGAGGCGCGGTAGTTCCCCAGTGATCCAAGTCTTTCGCAGAGGAGATGCGAGTGGCGGCTGTGGCCCTGCAGCCTCAATACATCTCTACAATGAGGCGAGTCTGCGAAAGCTAGCCTTGCCCAGCCCTTGCTCCTACATGAGCTTGATGCAAGTCGGGGCACATTGCACTCCTGACTACCTGTCGCTTTGGATCTTCGGAGAGGTGGCTTCAAGACCTGAATCCGGGCTTTGACCAGCTGTACCAGCATTTCACCACCCTCTGGCCTCTGAGCATGCACTAGCTCGCGTTTGCCCATGGCGAGCCTTCCGATTTCAACATGACTCGTTCAGACTGGCTCATGAGATGCTACGAGTCAGGACAATAAGCTGCCGCTGAAAAACTCGAGATGGCACAGGACAAGTGGATGTGGAGAGGCTTGACAACTGAGGAAGCGTGCGCCAACTTGCCGATTTCGAGAACACCATCTTCGTTCCCCGGTATCCGCGGCCCCCTGGTCGCAAAACGGACACGGAACACCGAGCGGCATGGACAAGCATCGATGCCTCTGCCGAGATTCCCTCCGTGGTGCTCGAAGACTATGCCAACGAAGCAGTGTTGCCTTCAGCGGACTTCCTGTCGTTGGATGGCGATTTGGCACGAATTGAGCACGTGCTTTGTCCCCAAAGGAGTGTGGTACTTGTAGAGCCGAATGGCACGCTTTAGCATTATATTGGGGATATGTGGGGTTCTTACGTAATGTGTAGCTGCAGGGATTTGCGGCAAGCTCACCCCGCAAAAACGTGGCTCCCCTTATGGAGCAGGGCATCTTTTCGACTAAAGCCGCGTTCTTTACCTTGCTTTCATTGTAAATTAAGGCGACTCCTTTTGCGTTTCCGAATTGATGAACCGCGCTCCCGCCACACCTCTGCGTGTTTGGGTGTGTTTTCGGGTGGGGCTTGGCGCTGCGTGCTCATTTGGCTGGCAAAATGAGAAATTGCTACATAAGTCCTATAGCTGAGCTCCCTGCAGCCCTTGCTATTCCGCTCCTGTGTTGAAATCCGAGACCTGCCATGCATGACGAGACCACGTCACTCTCGAGAAACGCAAGAACCACGAGCAGTAGCTCACCCGGCCCAATTACACCTTGAAAATCCTTAAAGGTTTTTGATGTGCAGAATGTGTGGGCGAAGCGAACCTGTCAAACCAGACAACCTCGACCTGAATGAAACCACAATAGTTTCTCGCCACATGCCTGCCATGCCTGCCGACGCACTGACTTGCATGTGTGCAAAGCTGGAGTGTCACCTCGTGAAGGTGGAAAGTGGGAAATGTTCAAGGAAGAGGGCTTTGACCTGACCAAGGCCTTGAGACGTGGTTGCACTGCGCTCGGTGTCGGAAATTCGGTGCATACTAACTATCGCTGCTACCACTGCTGATGCCGCCGCTGCGGCTGCTGCTACGGTTTGCTACGAACACTACGTTTAGCAGAACTACCACTACTACCACTACGACCACTACTACCACTACTACCACTACTACCACTACTACCACTACTACTACTACTACCACTACTACCACTACTACCACTACTACCACTACTACCACTACTACTACTACTACTACTACTAC
>CAJNJA010026197.1:0-32252 GCA_905231915.1 Symbiodinium necroappetens | reverse complement strand
GAGAGAGAGAGAGAGAGAGTCAGTCGTCCCGCGTGAATCTCGTGCTAACGACCTGTCCTACAGCGTAGTCAAGCACCCTCCAGCACTGGGCCACTGGCCAAGATTGCCCGTTGTGCATGCGAACCTGAGCATACAATTCCGACGACCTCTGATCGAAGGCCTGGGCCCTTATCATCACCCCCCGTGGGTACAGCATCTCCATTTACATGTGCAGGCTCTTCTTCGGCTGTACATCAGAAAAACTGTGACCGGAGCTCAAGCAGCGTCATGTTGGACTCCACCTGAGCTAAGCATGGTAGAAACTCCAAGTTGGAAGATGGACCTTGGGCCGGCAAGAAACATCAACAGCATCAATGTCCGTGTTCTCGAGAAGCCGCTCCAGCATGTTCATCAGGACAGTCCCGGTCCTGCAAGGGCGGAAGACTTACACATCATCCCTTACTGAAATAGACTATCCGCGTTTGCCGGGCAGCTTCTGTATCGGGATATATCACGATCTGACGACATCAGGGCAGCAGTCGGCCTGCTGACGATCTGCTTCAGATTGAAGGACTTTGCCTTCTCCTGAAAGGGCTCGAGGTGAAGGAATCACTTTCAGAATTTCCGCACTCTCTTAGGCCTGGGAGGACTCCAAACTATTTGTACAAAAAAATTGATAAACAAAAGTGGGAATGAAATGAGTCTGTAAACGTTCAGCCTACGACAGCAACGGCGGGAAAGTGTGATTAGCGTGCGAATCAACATACACGGAGGGGTTGAGCGACTGCAGAAAAAAAGCAAAACTGGAATTTGGAGAACCATGGACGGAGCCTCCGCTTTTAATTCATTGCTCTGCATATTTTTACACTTTGCTATGCACTCTTTGCCTGGAAAAGTTGAGAATATCAAGTTTTCCTGCAGTCCAGGATAAGGGCTGGAGGGGCTGGGAAAAGTGCGAACAAAGTGTGACAATGTGACAATGGATGTACATTTTTCCCACAAGTGTTACACTGTTCAGAGCTAGCCATCTTCATGTCCACTTTATTCACCATTTACAAGCATCCTTCAGTTACCGTTGCACCCGGCTTTCCGCTTAGGACTTGGTTGGGGCTATCCAACGTTAACAGGACTAGGACGGCATAACACTAATCAATCACTAACAAAAATTCGGGAGATGAGTTGAGACAGCTCCAGTCCATGTCAGCAGGAAAATGTTGCCTTGCTGTGCCAGACATGGAGGACCCCGTGAAAATACCCCTCGACGGTCTCCTTCACTGGCTCGAAGGCGCTCTTCAAGTCGGCAAAGGGGTCAGAAGAGACCTGCCAAAAAACGCAATGCGAGCTGAGCAAGCTCGAAGCAGAAACGAGCCTTTGGTTCCTCCTGGAGTGGCTCCGATGCCACCTTCTGCATCTTCTTCTGGGACGGCTGCCGCCTAAGCAAAGGCACCACTGGAAACTGTGCCACTCTGAGTGTGTACAGAGCGGATCTTTGCACAAAGGCTGCTGCTTGAGCTTCGTCTTCTCCTTGGGAACTCTTGCTGAGGCTCGCGACTTATTCCGCTGAGCAAGAGGGCACAACGAGCTCTCGGTCCCTGGCCATTGCAGCTACTGGTGAGCCTTCCTGGTCACACTAGCGGGCCACTAGTGAAGGTCGCAGGTCACGGACGGAATAAACGCAATGGAAAGCATGTGGTCGTTGTTGTTTGTGCATTTGGGCCTGAACACTCCGCCGCGCGTTGCTTGCCGACTGCGATCCTTTGCACTGGGCTGAGGACAGTAGCAGCACACTTAAACGGCCCATCATGAGAGCAGCTCTGGGTTCCGAACCCACGGTGTCGGGACGCACGGCCTGTGCCTCAGCTCTCACGTCTGGCAGCCGAGGTCGAGGACTAACACAAAATCTCGATTAATCTTTGCCTGGTATATCATCGCAGGCAGGAGAACGACGTTCGCCGTCACAGCCTTCGCCTCCTGCAGGTTGCCGCTGCGCAAAGTCTTCTCAAACAAGTCTCAAGGCACATTCTCCGACCTTGCCGAAGGTCTCGTCAGCCTCTGATCACAGGCTCTGCGAATGTATCTCACGAAACGCAAGCCCTCTTGTTGGTGAAAATGTGTGAAAAGCGGTGGCTTGATCTCATCCTACCATCCGTCCTGAACTCTTTACACCCTGGACCCTGCACCCGGTGCATGTAGGGTTCTGGAGGGCGCTCTTCCGCACCACAAGATAGGCTGCAGGGCCTAAATATGGTGTGTTGGCACGCAAAGTGGAGGGAACAGGCGCGTTTCCAAGGTGATATCGAGCATAAACTACAGCAACAGGGCTTGGGACCGTTGACGGCTGCGGAACATCGGCTTCCCTACCTGCTCATTTCCGTATGCCCCTTTTTGCAATGCTGCACTCTTGCATTGTCAATACCCCTACCAGCGGTGCTTCCAAGATATCTTCCGAGCAGCTGCCAACAAGAGGATCTTCATGAGGGCAGTGTCCATTTTGTGGAGGGTGACCTTCCAACACCGTCGCAGTCTCTTCATGTGACTGGAACTTTTCAAAACTTCTGAGACGACAAACATTGCCCATTGCAGCAGTCAAGTCTTGACTGCGCCTTGTCCATGCTCTGAAAGGCATACTCATCCACAGTTGTGTTCTTCCTCGGATGAAATCCGAGGAAGAGCCGCGCAAAGCACTGCCTCTCGACCTTCGGCTCCCTATCAAATCTATCAAGACGTCGTCCGGTAAGGCTCTGGCACTTGTGGATGCTGTGTGTCGTGAAGAAATCTCCTCAACATGGATAAGCTGCTCAGGCTCAGACATGCAGCTGTGCTCTCGGCTTTCACTTCCCCAAGGCCGATTCCAAAGCGACCTCATCACGTGACTGGCCTGGGCCATGCTCTTCGAAGCACACCGCACGAGCTGCGGACATAGGACATGCTGCAGGTGGACCTCCTACTTGGACAGAACACAAAACTTCGTCATTGTGGCATGCATGCGTGAGGCACAAGACATCACAAGGCGGCTGTGAACCCAGCAAGGTCGATGGCAGGAGGAGACGTTAGAGCCTTGCCAGAAGGCCTTAGCCAAACAGCCCACACGGAGCAACACCCTGGTCACCAGGCTCTGGGTCAACGGCGATTGAGCTGCCTCCCTGAGCTTCGCCACGAGCTCCTGGCTCGCAACTTATGGTTTCGGGTTGTTGGCGGCCTGAAGGCCATTGCCTTTCGCAGCTTCTCGAGATGTTCGCAGCTTCTCTTGGCTCATGAACCAGGTGTGGGGATGTAAGCCGTTCGATTGCATTCACGCCCTGTGCCCGAGGCGTCCGAACAAAATTGTGCGACGGCATCGACGCTGAGTGCAACAGGACGTTGACAGAAGCTCTGGTGTAGCAGCCTAGCAGGTATCAGCTGGTCTCCAAAGCGGCAACAGGTCCCATCCCGATGATTCTGTGCAGCGTCGCGTCTCAGCAAAAGCCCATGTTCGGTGTTCAACGGCATGTCTTGGGGTGAAATCGAAGCTGTCGACTCGAAACCAGTTAAATCCGTTATCCTTGACGGCAATGTCGAAAGATATTGCAACAAGGAAACATCCAAAATGAGGAGCGTGGCATGACCCTCGGTTTGGATAAATCCCATACAAACACCGCAGTACAACTGAGCCGATCGTGAGTATGTGGCAAGCATGCTGCGCCGAGCCCCCGCTTTGACTTACAGTTTTACTCTACAGATCCTACGGCTTTGTGCAATCTACCCCTCTAGTATGAAACGCTTCAGAGGGTTGCTGCTGCTGAAAGACTTCTCAGAGCAATTCAGCAGAAAAGCGTGAACGAAAATCAAGCTACTGGCTTAAATTCCGAAGGCCGTAGGATGACTGTGAATCGTCAGCTGCTTTCGTAACGAGCATCAGCACAACGATGAACAGCAGACAAAAGCAGCATATGCACGGAATGAGCGAAGTTGCTGAAAACATCTGAAAACTGTTGCATTCGGTCCGCCTGTTCACTTCTTCCTCACGGTTGAGCGGGGATGAGGGTGTTGGGCTCCTGCTCTGTCACCGTCCTTCTACCAGGACGAGATAGGGGTGAAGAGCAAAGCCTCAAAAAGGCTCAAAACGCCCCTCAACATATACATGCAAAAACTTGCAGTGCAATTTTTGCTGGACGACTTATGCATGACAAATTGCTTAGACCGCTTGCGCTGAAGCCTATGGAGTGTCAAGGATATAAAACTCGATGCCATCTCGACCACTCTGTCCTGGGGTGGTGCCTGGGCTAGGGCCATCTGCAGCCCCTCGTTGCCTTAGAAGGGAGACACAAAACTGCACCGGCTGAACGACTCGGCAAATCAAGCTTGAAGCTGTGCCTTGCAGATCGAGGAGGTCGAGTGGCACCAACCTGTCAAACCGGGCTCAGTGAAGATATAATGATCACGACACCACAGCAACAGCATGAAGAAGTAGCTGCATGAAGCTGCTCAAGCCGCGTGTCGGGAGACATGGGTCGGTCATGCTCGTTTGTGCACGACATCGGCGCCTCTTTGTGGTCTGCCTCTCCATGATGGCGGTCATGAAGTAGCCTACCTTAGCGAGTATCTGGGGGCTAGGCGGATAGGCATCACAAGAAGGCACGACACTGAGAAACTCGCGAGGAGTGTTCACAAATAGAGACACATTTGCAGAAGTAGATTGGAAGGTACGGAGAAAATGCCGAGGTCGGGTTCGGACTTCCTGTTGACCCAGGCAGAGTCGCAGTCCAAATCAACAAAAGCTGGCACCCAAGGCGAAGCGCAAGCGCTTCAAAGGCAGTTTCCCATCTGCTTCTGGACCCTAAAAGAAGACACAAAAACACAACCTACCATGACCTTCCATTGTACACTGCAAGCACCTATTGCTTCACACACGAGGCTCCCACACAGCGAAGACTTAGGAGGTTCTCGGCCAGGGATATGAACGACAGGCACGGCCTGCATTTGCTGCGAGATTCAGGGCACACATCGAACACTCTGCGGAATTCGAAGCAACGGCCGCACGACTGAAGTGTGGAGCTCTGATCCCTTGTTCCGTCGACTGAGAGACCAGCGCAGTCGTGATGAGCTGACAAAGGTCCGAGCAAGAGTCCTGCAAGAGTGTACAAGAGCTTAATTTGGCTTGAGTGTACCATACATCCACGTCTGAATCATGCCCGCGGTCCATGGTCAGAAGATTTCGCGACAAGTCCAGGGTCTGGAGCGAGGGGCAGTCAACAAGCGCCTGTGCCTGAGGACCGGTTCGCGCTTGTGTAGGGCCCTCGCAAGGAGCTGTCTAGAGGAGGTCGTTTCACTGCGGCGCGCACCAGTGTTGCAAAGGCCAAGTCGTTGATGGCTGCGTCTCGAAGGAGCGCCTTGGCTCATAGCGAGAACACCGCGGAATGCGCTTCCGCAGCTGCCTTCTCCTTCTCCGTCTCAGCTCCGGGCCTGCTGGATGTCTTTGCAGCGCATCCACTGGTCCACGACCTGAGAGGCGAGGCGAGTCAGCGGTGCCTGGAATCAAGCACTCACGGCAGAGGCTGCCACTCTCATCAGCTTCGTGGAGACCTGGCTAGTCCTCTCCCGCCTGGGCACCCAGGCCCCAGCCCGGCCGGCAACAGCAAAAGCACGGCAACAGGCGCCCTGTGCAGTTCGCTTCCGCTCCAGTCACTGGGCCCATTAAACAACGGCTCCTTGTCAAATGCAGTCCAAGGCGCGATCTCTCTTCCTGCACAAAGAAGTGCGCAAATTCTATCCACAGCCACACAATGGCATTCCGACTCTGAATGTCTGTCTGCCGTCCATAATTTGTGAGTCTGTGGAATTCAGTTTTTGAGTGAACCCGCGCCTCCGGCGAGTCCTAGGGATGAACGAGCATGAAAAGGAACAAAACTTCGTGGCCGGACCTACACCCCAAGCGTCGCTGCACACCAGCACGCAACCCGTCTGCCGCTGCCAAAGCTCTTATCTCTTTCTCGCAAGGCTGCAAAAGCAAGGAGGCCCACAACTCAGCGACGGTAGCTCCATTTTCATGTTGTGCGTTCAATGACTGCAGCTCGCAGTCCTCTCCAGAGGCGCCAGCAGAGCCGCCGGCCTTGCAACAAAGGACGGATACTGCTGAAAGGTCTACAAGTACCTAGCGGTCAAGAACCCAAGCTAAAGGCTTCATGCGATAGGAAAATACTGAGCTGCTGGCGGCTGTTCCGCCCGCGGCACCTCGCAAGTCTGGAGAGGCGACACGTCCCGAACTGTTGCGGCCGGTCCGGAGCCCTGCCGAAGCTTTTACTCTCAAACTATACGGCAAATCAGAACACCGACGGGATACTGCAAGCCCTTTTAACATGGGCAAACCCTGAATACTTGAGACTCGCGTACACCACGTGCGACAATGTTCTCCAGGGAAGACTGCAAAATCTGAGGCACTCGCTGCCCATGGAGAGCTCCTCGTGCGCTCACATCAAAGGTACTGTATCCGAGGCTTCAGCGTATGTCTGAAATGCTTTGTTGCATCCCGCTAGCTCTGGAGCCAGGAGAAAGAGGCGAGAGACCCACAGCGAGCGCGCTCAGCCGCACCCCCGAAAATCCTGCAACTTCCGCTCCAAGCGGTGAGTTTCGCCCACCACCTCTCTCGGACACACACGATACACGTGCAGAATTCCGTGACGCTTAACGAATGCTGCCTGATCTTTGGCCGTGACTTCGTCGTCCAGTTTCCGCCTCGCAAGAGCTAGCAAAATCATACTTTGTGAGTCTGTTCTATTCTGTTCTGCTTTACAGACTTGTGAGTTGCATTCTTATTCTTTGACTTTCGAGGATCTGGTCAGCACAGGGTTGGAAATGAGACTTTGAGAGTTTTGGCCGTGGCGATAGCATGTGATGCTGGTTCAAGAAAAAAGGCTTTCCACTTTCCAACAGCTCGAAACCACAGACGTTGAAGGTTTCGGTTCTGTATTGGCCTGTCTGTCTGGTTGTTCGGATACTTGCTTTTTGCGTCTCCGCAAATCGAACACCAGCGACCTGGATCCTGTCACGCTCCTACCAGCTCAACATGGAGGACACTGTCACCGGTCTTTCAGATTGCAAGTCTTGCCATAAGCGCAGCTATACAAATCATCACTGCGAGGCTTTAGATTCTAGATGCAAGAGTAAAACAACCAGAGCTGTAAGGGTCCGGGCGTCAGCGTGACCATCTGCATCTTCATCTTTTCCAAACTGAGTGTGACTGGCTTGGGCATGACATCGTCGGAGGCGAGCTCCGAGTGGTGTTACAGCGATCTTGCCGCTTGTGCATACTGTTTGCCCCCTGAGCAGGGAGGGATTCCCGCTAAGCCTATGACTCCGAGGATTTCTCCCGGTTCAGCTCGGCCTTTCGCGAGAAGAGGTACGAGTATGGTGAGATGGGAGCCGCCTAATGGTTTTGAAAGCCCAGCCCGCCTCCCGCTCAGCGATGGACCGTTCGCCCCGAACCTGTCACACGACGGTCACAGGCCGTGTTGCTGCAACGGCAACCGTGGGACAGAGTGCCCTTGCCCACTTTGTGGGCTCTGCGTGCAACCTTTCAAGGTCTTCGAAGCATCTCGCAGACAAGTGTGTCTGCCATGCATGGAAACTCATACCCTGATCCAGAGATCGTTGCTTTGCGCTTTGAGTCACAAGCAGCCAATGCGGCCTGCATTTCCAGACGCTGTTTTTCCCTCTCATGCTTCTCCTGCGACACGCATGGTCGGAAATACTGCTGACGAAGGCGAAGACACGAACAGCTATGGTCTGGAGCGTTCCGCGCGACATTGGAAAGGCCTTGAGACTCAAGACCTCTTGCTTTAATCGCTCGTTCTCCTGCGATGACAAGACTTGCAGAGTCGAAAGCATCTATCGAAGCGCTCTCCTGCCTCGCTGATCCTTGCCAAGACATCTGGCGGAACTACCTGCCACAGGATTGCGGAGCTGAAGACAACACATGGCTAGCAATTACCTGGGCCTCGTCTCCGTCTGCCATGGCTCCGTTCTTCTATCGCATGCAGTACACACAGACACACACTTTTCTGAGCAGCTCTCGTCGGGCAGGGCTGCTGCCAGTTGCTGTGACTGGATTGATATAGCTACTGCGTAAGGGGGCGCTTGGGACGAATCTTGTCACTAAGTAGAAACACGCGTTCTTTTCGAGCAGCGGAAACAAGAGCATGAGATGCAAACTCTGAGCGCAGCACACATTCACAGTACAAGTCTGTTGCCCAGCTTCGCTCAGCTCCCTGAACATCCATGGGGGCCCGGAGCGTCCTTGCACATTTTGCCGATGGCCGGGCCCTGCCAAAGGATTGCAAGCAAAGCGTGTGCATGGCGAAGCGCTTGCGTTGTCATGTTCGTTTGCTTCCTGTCTGCCAATCATCAAGGACCCTCCTCCATGAGCGGATCCTGATGGCGGTCGGTCGGGCCTTGGCCTTCTTTGCTGCCGCACCGGCAGTAGATGCAGCTGGGCGCTTGGCAGGGGCCTCCAAGATCTTGCGGCTATTTCCGAAACCCTCGCGAAGCTCAATCTGCTCCTCAAGCCAATAAAAAGTGCAAATTGACATGTAGGCTCATGATTGAGCACCGCACCATGGTTCCAAACCTTCAGCTCGCCAATCGAATCACATGCACATGCTCGCACTTCTTTTACATGCCTTGCAATCATTGCAGTCATATCACTGCACCTGAACATCAGAAGCGAACAGCTCTGCAGCCTGTGAGTCCCAGGCAAAGAGATGCGAAAAAGCGCAAAGAGGGGCGTGCCGCGTGCTTGTTTGGACCAGAACGCCATGCGACACAAGCATGGTCAACCTGCATAAAGCAAAATTGAAGTGTTTGGGAACGGTTGGTCGCATGTCTCTGCGACATCCACACATGTCTCTTGTTGCTGCAACGGAAAAGATGTGCACAAAACTGCGATCTGCGACGACGCTGCAGGACAGTACCTGAAGCTCCCTTCAACAAGCCACTGATGCCCGAAGTCTTTCCTGGAACAGGAACTACTCACATTCAAAATAGAAAGTATGCGGTAACTGGAAAAGGCACATGAAGCGTCACCAATGTTTGATGACGTGCGCTCTGCATGCAGCTGGTTGGAAAACGACGGACTATTCCAAAGAACCAACCAGCTGCAGCCATTTTCCACATGCACCGGTCTGCACGTGCGAAGCATGTGTGGCCAGCCCACCTGTCCAACAGCTTTTGGCTTCAAAACCCGTGACTCTGCTAGTGCATCCGCCTTCGACATGTTGTCGAAGCGCAACGGCGTGCCACATGGCACGGCAACGGATAAACCTTGGGCCAGTCAAGCACCGGTCCGGAGCGAAGGATGTTGCTTGAAACTGCTAACGAGCGTTGAAGCAGACATAAGCAGGCCTGCAGAAGTTCTGCCTTGCCAGACTGCCAGGCATCCCCTCAACGGAAAGTCTCGAAGTCCCAGGATCACAGCCCCTTGTGAAGCGCAACGGAAACTTTGGGTCTGGGTGGGATGTAGGGTAAGCCGGGAGAATACGACTGATGTCACAGCAGCCTTGGAACCTTCAACCCCAAAGCGAAATGGACTCTTGCGGTGTCCTATGCCCCAGCAGCCATTGGTTGGCTTACCGACCCGCGGTGCTATACTGAGACTGCTTACTGTCTCAAGCCTCGCCCAACCTGCTTGGAAAAACTCCTGCTGTCCTTGCTCCTTTAAGCCTTGCACATGCCCATCACCCCGCGAGAACCGGACTGTGCTGCTTCAGGGGCACCTCTCGCAATGTGGACCTAAGAAACGCGGCCAAACCTTCTACTCGGGCTGCATGACATGCAGCTGGGGCCCTCTACTGTGAACCTCTGGCAGAAAGACTTTAGGCAGACTTCACTGCAGGGCTGAGGCGGCTGCACAACGTACTTCGAAGGCTCGGAAGCGTCAGAGCCGTCGACAGCCTTCGTGCAATCAATCGTCCAGATTGTAGAATTAAGCATACCACGGCCTGATACGGCCTGCATCATCGCTTCTACATCGCCGGCCACGGAGCAGTCCAAGTTGTGAAGACCCCCTGGCAACTGAAGGCAACGCTGAGCGCTTGTAGGTCCGAACACTTGACCATTGAACACTGCGATTGCTGCGCTACGATTGTGGAACACTCGCACTTATTGGGCCTGCCAGGCCAGTGCCCAAAGACTTTAACCACGCTTCCTTCTTTGTCCACATCTCGAAGAAGCGTTGCAGCATGTCAGCCTAAGGACCCGAAGCAGCCCTTCAGGTTTCAGGCAAGGTATGGAAAGGGGGAACTTCCAAAAGAGCTGTCATGAGCTGTCCATCTCCTGTAGGCCCCTCGCAGGATCGGAGGATGCCTGCTCAAAAATGCAAGGTTCCACTAGGCATAGCCCCTATTCCTATCGTCCCCTGTACTGGGGAAGCCCTCATGAGCAGCCTGATCCAAAGACTCCACCTCAGAAGATGTGAAGAAGCGTTCGGCCAGTCTCCGGAACGGCCTTTGACCATGACATGACTTGAAGCCATATTTCTATACGGCTCCTCCCACCGTGAGAACAGTTCGCCTGGGCCGATGCAGCTCGAGGTCGATACCGACAGGCGCAGCCAGGCATCCTCCATGGTCCAAGACGCAACATGGCTTCGCATCAAAGGCCGTTTCGGCAGCATTACATCCTGGCTCCGACTGCTCGGGCACAAACAAAAGGAGCGCTCCCACCTTTGCCGATGTTGCTTGCACGAACACGATCGAAATCTAGCAGGTTCACAGCGTGGCTCCGTTTGGATGTACAAAGGCAGAGCTGGATTTCTTGGTCTGTCTGTTTGGCAGCCTCCCCAGAATGCGACACGCTGAAACTGCAGCGCTGCGCAGCCAGAGGAGCTGCCAAAGAAGGCCTAGATCCAGCCCAGTTCCACTGCCCAGGTACAACTATCATGCAACCCGTGCAGAGCTAAGGCCGCAGCTTGCCATGCATGCCATACTGAAACTTGATACTCGTTGCATCGAGACCTGTCACGGCCGCGATGGAAGGCAAAGAACTCACGGCGACTGCCCCAGGCCACCCAAGCGTTCCGCCAGCATGCATCGCAAGGAAGCTCGCATCCAAACCTCAGCGCTCCGGGGCAAAACTCTCCTCCTGGAGGCCGCTCAAGCGACCATTTGAGGCAGCCGCGAATCTCTTCCGAGCACCGTCGGAGCTGAAACTCTCAGCTCGATGTCGCTCATCCGCACCTCGGACTTCGCTCAAATCTTCGCAAGTTCCGAGAGTCGACACCGAGTTGCGACGAATGCGGGAAATCAGGGTGGGTTGCTGCAGGGAAACCTTGCCCACTTGGCCAAGCATCCTCGGACTAATGATGTGATTCGAGTTCAAGCATGCACATGTCTCGATATTGCAAACTTGGCAGATGTACTGCAGCTGGTGCATTGTACTCTTGGAGCCATGGCAAAAGCCTGCAGCCCTGAAACATCTCGGCACCTCACTCAACAGATCCATTTGCTCTTTTGGATCCTCGCCCAAATCCCACACGAGACACACCGTAGCACCTGAGCGTGTATGCATGCGTATATAGCCTCGTGGCACCCATGGCGGAAAGAGATGAGCCAAGCGCTTCCAGTGCGGTCCTTCGTGGCATCAACCTTTGTAGTGGAGCCAGTCTGCTGCTTTGTCTACAGCCCAACGCCCGAAACAGGAGAGCCCCCAAAAGCATGCATGGGCCTTCTGCACTCTCCGAGACCTGCGTCGCCGCCTCAGAGCCAAGCCGGAGCAGTCCTGTATGCGTATAGTAAGTGCCTGTGCATGCACATACACCCGTCATAAACCTGCTTTTGTAGGTCCTGCCTGGGCAGCATTTACAGCAGAACATGAGCCGAGCCGCTGTTCCTGCCCGAACCCCGCCCAAGGTCGCTGCCCAAAGCGAAGCCACGGTCCCGGCACGGGGCTGCGCGGCGCCCGCCGGTACCGAGCCTGGAACCGGCGAATTAGTTCCACCTCTAGTTCATCAAACAGCCGAAATACCCACTGCACCGCCCCCTCGGCTTCAAACCCTCTGGGCCTGCGAGACTCCGAGCCCCCTGCATAGTAGTCTGACCAGAGTGCCGCTCTGGGCGCCGGCAGCGGCGTCTTGGCACCGCGCCTCAGCGCCAGCACGCCTGCTGGCCATGGATGTACACACGATGACACATGCTTCACCGCCAGCGCAGTGGAATCTGGAAGCGATGAGGTGCTTTACACTGTGCTTTATCACTGCATCTCGTCAATGATTCCAAGGTTCGAGGCTAGGCCGAAGCCATGTGTGAGCTGTAACAGTGGCTGTGACTACACTGCGGATGGCACTAGTAAGGCCACAGTCGACCTTCAAGGTTCAGGTGGGAAGTTCATTCCACAAATTACCACAATTCCTCTGCCCAAGGCCAGCACCAGAGAAGCGTGGGAACCTGAAGTCTACGTCTGATTTGCGGAGTACTGGCGCTCGCCTGTTCTCATCTGGGGCTCCCGGCACCGCCCTCCAGATGCAGGACCCGTTTCCGTGTCTGACGTTCTGATGGTGAGCCCAGCGCGGCTTGGAGAAAACGCACACCCTGGAGCGACAGGGACATGCTCACACGAGGGGACATTGGTAAAAATGCCAAGCTCTCGCATGTTCTTCCCAACACTCTTTGTGAAGTCCTTCAGCGTCTGGTCCCATGCGAAGTGCGTGTGGCCAAAAAGGTGCAGCCTCGGAAACGATTCGGAACATGCAGCATTCTACCCACAACTCGCGGCAGCCACAGCAGAAGACAACATCAAACACAGCTGCGGCAAAGTCGGTCAGTAGCGTTGAAAAAAGGCTTCGTGCACTGGAAGACCGGATCCGTGCACTGGATTCGTGCAAGGGGGCGCTCGATTCTCAACTGCGGACGCTTCACGCACTGGCCTAGAAGATTCGCACTCGGGCATCCAGAGTCGCTACCCGACAGGATGTGCACCGGGGATCTTCATCTTGGCAGTCCGGCTGGACCGAACTACGGCGTTCTGGCAATAGCTCGGGGCTCAGGACTAGGGCTAGGATGCTCTTGAGCCAGCATGGACTTGAGCCCCTTGAACCCCTTGTAAAGCCATTTTTTTGGACGAGCCAGAACATCTGTTGAGATACCAAACATCCAAGCAACCCTAAGTAAGTCTCTAAGTCCCCAAGCCCGAATCTTACGACCCCCAACCCGATAACCCTAAACATCCCTAAACCCTAAAATGTAAACATCCCACAGCCGTAAACCCTAAAATCCAAAACACTCCGGCTCTCCTTGCCTGGGCATACCCGACATACTAAATCTCTAGAATCCCAAGAGCCTAGTGCTAAACCCGACAGCGCATACTAGGAAAGCTGCAACCCTCAAAACCTTCAATGCTACCCTAACACGTCGAGGGCTGAAGCTCATGCTTGAATCGGCTGGTGCTTGACTCGCACATGCTTGGGTTGGTGCTTGAATCGGCGGTTGTATCGCATCGCGAGCACTTCAATGGACAGAGTCAGCGGAGGCAGAGGGGCGTAAGTTTTACAAGGATCGAGGTCCCGGCGTTGGCTTGAGCCGGGACAAGCGATCTGCGAGAAAGAGCGAGCCGGAAGCTTTGGCCAACTGCGGGAAGTAGAGAAATCGCCTCAAGTTGGCATTCCACGAAAAGATTCACGTCGGGACCCAACGTCAAAGCCCTGAATATCCTGAGCCCGCAACTTTTCCGGCAAAAGCTCTAGCCGAGGCAAGAAGTGTGACATCGACAGCACCTGATGACGCACTCTAGGACTTTTGAACGCTTCTCAGGAACTCCAAAGCCAAGAAAGTGCCTCGCCTCAAGCCTGCTGAGCTCCTGACATGTTCGCCACGCCTCCTCGCCGCGACCGCGTCCTGGAAGCTCACCTTTGCCGACTTCTGAAGCACCGCATGCAAAGGCAGCAAAGCCAGCATGAGTCACCTCCGCTGCACTTGGAGCCACTTTGGCGTTTTGATGCGTTTTGACTACTACTACTGGTAAGTGGTTTATTGTCTTTCGCGGTGGACTGTCAGCTGGCAGCCGAGAAGTTCGCAGTGATTCCGTTGGTGTCAAGGTTCTAGGTGCGGGGAGGGAATATAGCACGTAACAATAAACAAGTGGATGATTTGCAGGTGCATCTTGGAATTCATGCCGATGTCCACTTCACAGGTCTGGCATTGGACTTCTAGCAGCAGCTTCGAGTATTCTACCGTACGAAGGGCACAGCACAGCGCAGATCGTGCATGAGAACAGGGCCATCTCCATGCTCACGCTCGAAGAAGAAGGCTGAATCACCTGTTTACAAGACGGCTTGGAAGTACGCGTCTGGTCGCAAGGAACGCCTCCTATAATAGATTTTATAACAGGAGACTGGCGAGTGATCGCACCGTTCATCGCCTTTTGCTGTATTTGCAGCATTTTGCAGCTGCTCCGACTCGGGCCTTCTCCGTCACGTGCTGGTCGTTTGCTGCCTCAGGCGTGTGGATGCTGCCAGCAACGTGCATACAATCCCTCAATGGCTCAAGCAGAAGCCTGTCAGGACTCGTCCAAGGCCCAAGCATCAAAGCACTGGGCCAAGCTTCGGTTGCGCTCCGCCTGCGACGAGCCGCGAGCGCATGCCAAAGCGCCGGAGCGAGCGCAGCTTCCCGTTTTCGCCGAGGCGGAGGCCGGCGTCTCGCCGAGTCGGCTCGGCCAGCGGCACTCGATCTCGTCCCCAAGCAGCCTACCGTAGTCGCCCGCGTTCGCACCGTGTATAGCTCCGCTCTCTCCTCTGCTCTGCGGCTGGCAATAGGCTGCTCTTGGCCTGTCAAAAGCGAGCCAGGCCGACGCTATTCGGCTGTGTCTCCGCGCCGCAGCCTTGGACCACACCGGGACATCCGGCCTTGGCGGACCGAATCGGAAAACTATGCGGATGGGAATGGGCTCGAGGCGCCAGCTCCGAGTCGAATTCCTCAGTTGAAGGGAAGGTCGGCAGAAGCCTGTTGAACCAAACTAACTGCTGCAGCGCACCTCGTGGTACCATGAGAGGAGCGGGACAATTGTCAGTTTCTGGGAAGGAAAGCGGACAGGACGAGTCCAAACCTTGTAGCTCAGCTGCCAATGCCCGCGACTGCTCCAAGAAACTTCTCTCTGGCCGCGGCTCCCAGGCGGGCGCACTCATCCAACAACCTGCGGATTGCGTTTGCCGGCGGCCTTTCTCATCCTGTCGGCCTTCGTCTAAGTCTGACCGGCCTCTCGTGTTTCTCCAGAGAGCAGTTGCTGTCCTTGCTGCTGCCTCGGCGCAATGCTCCTTTGCAGACAGACAGAAAGATGTACAGAGCTGAGCTGTCACACCGACATAGACGTCATGGTTGCCAGGCCTCGGTATGCTGGGGCCAGAATGCTCTGCTCAGGAAGGCCCCGGCTGACAAAAGCAGAGCTTCCGACACAAAGAAAACGTGGGCAAAGCGTCCCAAGAGAAGCCTCATGGTTCTCTTCAAGACGCCAAGGTCCTCGGCAAGAGCGGCCAATCATGTCTCGCACTTCAGGCATAGACAGCAGGCAGAGTTCAGTAGTCAGCATGAGAGACATCGCCGGCCACCAGCAGCGCGTCGTGCTTGAACGGCCCCACCTGAAAGACCGAACATGCCACGCCGGACACGGGTGTTGCCGTATAGCCAGGCTAAGTCGGTCGCTGGCAAAGCCGCCAAGTGGTCGAAGTTCTCCTCCCAGTCTGTATGCCTCCAACTGCTTAAGAGCCCGGTGCTTGTCCAAGGAAGTCCACTCGACCTGTGAAAAACACCGATGAGGTGCCGGCACATCTGAGATGCCGAAAACCTGCGACTCAATGCTTCTCCCAACAGCCATGCAAAGACTGCCTAGGCCACAAGATCCAGCAAGCAGCCGGGTGGCTCTCATCTGTGGCTGGGCGCGGCGACTCACACGACGCCAAGCACCTTGGAATCACTGGCACTGAAATGTCCGTACCTGCGTTACCTCCATCTTAATCTTACTTCATCCAGGGGGAGAAGTGACGGAATTTGAAGATGCAATCAAGTGGCGTCCGCGGGACACCAGGAGCAGAACTGGAGCCCAGCGCGCGGAGAGCATGGACCTCCACGTGCATCTGGAGCCGGCCATCGGGACGTTGGCCCGGTTCTTGACGCCCGGCGCCAGGCGCTGCCATGTCTTGGTAGGAAGCCTGGCAGGGAAAAGATGGAGAAGGCCAGGAAGGGTCGGTAAAGGATCGCTGCGGCGCTATTCGATTCCTTCCCCTCCCCTCCCTCCTTGGTGTGGTCTCCATGGTCTTCCATTGCTTCGAGTCGGAAGACTGAATTGCACCGGCTCAGGTCAGGTAGCTCCGGTCAGGTAGCCTTTTGCCAACAAGGCAAACTCACATATACCTTACATCAAGCTGCAGTAGCCTTGCTGCTGACTGTCGGAAAACGAGGCTCTCAACACTGGGAGCCAGTGGCAAACTGCTGTAATTGTGGGTATCATCTAGTTCTAGAGCACAAGCCTCAAAACCGACAAAGATTGACGCTGCAGCTTTTCGGCTTCGCTGGCTTCGCGCTTTCGGGCTTTGCCGTGTCCATACTTGGCCCAAATCACCACGGCCTTGCCCCGCTGCTCTCTGGGCTCGTCGGCCATCCCAGGCAGCGAGCGGGGCAAGGCGGGCAAGGGCCTCGCCGACCCGGGCAAGGTCTCGAGCGGCCGCTCTGCGAAGATGTAAATGTCCTGTGCGAACATGCCCCGACGTGGCCGGACAAGCCGGTGCCGTTCTAGGCCTTTGAAACCACTGGGTCCGGGATCGATACCCTCCAGGATGTGCTCTGCCCAGCGAGAAAAGCGGTCGTTGTTCGAGGGCATCTTTTTTGCATCCAGGAAGTCTCTCGCTGCAAACTGATGTTCGCCCAGCTGGTAAATGACGTCCTGCGTGAGGTGGTGCGACGTCGGAAAGCAGCATGGGACGAAAGCAAAACCACGGACATCGACGTTCTCGTTGAAGAGCTGCGCAGCACGAATTCCCAGTGTATTGCACAGGTGGATGCCGCATGCATACACTGGCGCCCATCGAGGATCCTCCTCCGAGACGGGTGCGCGAAAGACGCGGGCAGCAAGCTGGTTGAGGGTCGTCTTCTTTTTGAGGTCCACCTTCAGAGTGTACATGGGGATCTTCCAGCCCCCCTTAAGGTGTTCGATGGAGGTGGAGCCGCTGGAGTTTCCTACTCCCAAGTTGGGGTATGTCATGTCAAGGAGGAAGAACTTCGCCACGCGCTCTGGAGGCAGCAGCTCGGCCAAGAGCATCGACAGGAATCCGAAGCCTGCACCCAAGTCAACGATACAGGCCTTCGGGGCCGTGGCTGGCAGGGAATCGACCCATCTCCGCACTTTCTGAATGACAGGAGCGCTTTCGTTCAACTCTTTGAGCACACATGGCACCTGGTGGGCGGAACCCTTGCAAACCTTGACGATGCGGCTCCAGGTTTTCAGGTTAAAGCGCTGGTACCAACGCCCCAAAATCTCGACCACCTCTGCGCAGAGATCTGGAAAGAGGCCCGCTACGGGCAGCAGGCGGAGCTGCCTGGCAAGACGCCCCGGCCCATGCACAAAAAGACAAAGCTTTTGATTCTGTGCAGATTCACGGGCTCCCCAGGTAAACAAAGTGCTCTTAAGGAGATGGATAGACTATCAAGCAAGGCAATGGCTATGGGCTATGAGGATATCGATTCAACTGCTAGGAGGAGGAAACTTGTCCGTCAAACAAAGCATCCAAAGTAGTGAGTAGTGAATTGACTTGACCTTAACGCGTGTCGGAACTGCTCTGCCAGCCCTTCGGGGCTCCAGCGTGAGCGCGTCACATCATCGTTCGCTTCCAGCACATCCTCCACATCCTCTGCCGACAGCGGTGCTGAGGCAATATGGTCCAGTGCCTCCCAATGCTTTAACAAGCCGATGCGGCGCAGATCTTCGACATCCATTTCTTTCCGAGACAATCCGTGAACAGGTTGCCCAAGCCTAATCCTAATCAAACTGTAGTCCACAGATGAAATGGTGCTTGCAAAAAACTAAGTCCTGTAGGGACCATCAGCACACTTGCTCATGATCTCATGGTACATTACTTGATTCAATCTTTCCAGTCCCGAAGCAGTTGCGGCAGCAGAATAAGTTCTAACATGTTCTAACATTATCCTGCAAGTTTGGTACACTACTGTAGCCAGCAGCCATCTTCCCACTGCCGAGTCGGACTTTGTGCCAAAGGATGCAGGTAAGCATCCTACACTACAATGTGGCCCTTTCGGACTGTACAACCCCGCGACTGTCCGAGGGCCCCCGCCCTGCCGGCACTTTGGCCGACTCTTCGAAGGCAGACGATTCCCGATTCGAGGCGTCTCATCGTCTCACACGTCCACACTTCGAGTCCTCAACTCGCAGCTCTGCTAATTGGGATTCGGCCGCCGACAGCCAGCTGAGCCGTGCTCTGCATTTGCATCAGCTCGCGCACCAGCTGTGACACAAGTGGCAGCGAGCTCGGGGTGGCCGCCTGATAAAGCAACGCTGCTGTCTGTCACAACCTGCTTTCATCGTGGTGCCTGCACTTCGGCCACTGGTGGAGTTGCCGGAGCCTGGCAAGGACGCAGGCTTGTGCTTGCTTGTATGCCGCAATATCCGCAATCATCGTCTAGCTCTGAGTTTGCAGATCTTGGAGGAGCTCCTGCTCCTCTTCGGGCCTCTTCGTGGTCGTCGCCGCCATGCGCAAGCTGAATCTCGTCGGCGAAGAACCTGCTTTCGAAGACGGTGCAAGATGCAGAATGTAGCTTTGCGGCATAACGGGCGCACGCTTCGCCCTCCATCTTGTAGACTTTGGGTGCTGTCGTCTCTGCCTTCAATCCTTGCGCAACCCCCCGCCCCCACGGCCCAAGAGCCCTCTGACAGCCTCGGAGAACTCAGCCTGCCCCGAGCGCTACAGCCGGAGGCTTGACGTCCTTTGCCACCTCTGGTGCCTAGGGCAACTGTGCAATGTCCCAGCCTTCTCTGGAAGTCCTATGCCGCTGCTTCTATCTGCTTCTCCGAGACTGCCTATCCCAGCATCGGGCCTCCGTCTGCGTCTCAACGGTACACCGCATCACTTCCGGAACTTCAATTTCGGGCTCCTCCTCACCTTGTCATCGCAGCTACTGGAACCAGTGCACACATGTGACGCCCCTGACAGACCGAAAACGCTGCGCCGACCATGTGCAGATTTACTGTTCCAGCCCCCCGTAGGATGCCTCTGCGTGCCTCTTCCATCTATCTACACGAAATGCCGTCTGCACACGATCTTGCAGGAAAGCCGCCAGGCGGCAGAGCCACGGGTTCCAGGAGAAGTTCGCCACCTGCCAATGTGTAGGTGCATCCATAAGCTTAAGACATCCGTGCACATACGTTCAAACATGCTTCACGTCATGAGCTCACACACGTCCACGTCCATCTGCAGACGCGACCCGTCCTGCAAAAGGCTGGTGGCTGCCAGCGTAGACGCGCAGGTAGCAGGAAAGCCTCAGAACTATTCAGCGGAGTCGGGTCGGGTCAAGGGCTCGTGTCTTAGTTCGGTGCTGCAGCTCCGGCAACGATTCGTGGGCACTCGTCATCCTCACGGGCCATCATGTGCTATCCTGCTGCACATTCTTTCGGAACTCTTCCGAACTTTTCCAGGCGCCACGACACGTCTCATTCGGGCAGGGACGTTTTGGGCGGCACTTTGGCCGTGCCCAGTCCCGGTCCCCCGGTGGTGCTGCAGCACGGATCGCAGTGCTTCAGTCCGATGCGCTTTGCGAGGGGTGTGAATGGTACAATCATTGCGGATTCTTGCAAAGCGCAGAACCCGATTCCTGACCGTCTGGATGCAATGGTCTTGACCTCGGACACAGAAAGCTCTTCAACGGTCCAGTGGAGCTGGGCTTGGGTGGAGGAATTGAGGACAAGGCTGCGGTTTGTCCGTCGTGCAGCCAGCTGCTCGTTAGCTCACTCCATGCTTCCAGCCTTGATCTGCATTATCTGACCTGCCGCAATCTGCACCAAGAATCTTCTCGAATTCTGCAAAACACTGCGGCCAAACACCAATTGCAAAGCATGTGATGCCTTCTCAGTTTCTCTCTGATGCTTCGTACTGCGATGCCTGGACTTCGACAACTTTTTCAACGAGAATGTGCGCCGACCGTTGGCGAATGCGGCAAAGCTCATCCAATCGATGAGCCGGGCTGGGAAGCTGGCAGTAGGAACCCGAACGCGAAACCTTGGAAAAGAAACGCGCTGTGCCCGCCCTGCCCTGCCCATCTCTCGGCCCACGTTCCGTTCTTTCTGGGAGGGCGGCTGCGAGTAGTACTGGGAGGCCCCGGACCTGGCCAAGGGCCGAGAAAGGAAACCAACCTTGCTTCGCTTGCGCGATGGGATCCCCACAAGGCGTCGAAGGACTGGGGGAATGCGTTGTTGAAGGCGGGCAGGCCGTCTGCCCGCCAGACCTTTCCAAAAAAACCGCCGCCTCCGTGATGGTTTCACAGCGATACAGCGAGGCCGCGGCCGGAAGGCCGTCCTCCGTCCGCTCCCTCAGCGAGATTTGCAGTGCTTCCCTGCTTCCAAGCGGGCGTTCCTCGAGATCCCGGCAACGACAAGCCACCAGGGCCAGTCACGGGTTCGGCAAGGCGCGGTGCCTCCAGCAGTCGACGGGGTCAGGGATGTGCAACGATTTCCTTGTGAACGTGCGGAAATTGATACTCGAGCGGTAACCAATGATGCCCAGGTTCAGCACGTAAGAAGTCTAGGGGCCAATGCCAGCTCAATCTAGCGCGCGATGGATGCTTGCAATTTCGGAAGCCACCTGCTTTGCTTCTTCCGCCAAAGCCATTCCAAACACACCATCAAGTCTGAAAGCCGCAAGTCTTGACCAATTTCAGCTGCCATTGGTTTGCCTGCCTGCCGCCCGTAGTCCTGAGAGCTCTGAGCCCTGCGTGATGACCTGGCCTGGACCAACTGAGCTTCGTGTCTGCTCACTAACTACATACCCGCACGAGGTCTTCAGTGCAAGATCACGACAAGGACTCCTTCAAGCTGCATGGTAACATCCCGCATGGACACGACCAGCCTGTGAATGGCCCGGCTCTGCCTAGGGCACTGTGTTCGCTCTGTGCGCTTTTCGAGAAAGCGAGTGGATTCAGGACGAAGATCACGCACGCAAGACTAAGACCTAAAACCGGAATCTACTCCCCGTTCCGCATGAACTTTGCTCATATACTCGGGTACCGCCCCAATGAGCCCATTCCAAGGAAACAGCTGACCCGGCCTGGGCCGGAGTAGCGCTCACTCGCGCGACAATATCTGTGTCACGCTTCAAGGCCTGCAAGGTGCGAATCTTTGAAAGCCGTGATTCCTCCGTCTGCAGGCTCTTCATTCACTGCTTCATCGTGTTAGGCAAGGACTGCATTTCTTCAAGTTCAAATTCCCCTTGTCCTCTGAAACTCCCGAGCCGAGTTGTGCTAGCTTGTGTTGGTTGTGGCTTCAAGATTAGGGCTCAGGCGTTTCGCAGTCTTCCCGTTGGAATCTTCAAGGATTCAGCGCCAAAAACTCAGGGCTTAGGACTGGCTATGACAGCTATGAGAAGAGAATGCAGTGCCAGAAGAAGGCCGTTCTTCTCACCAAAACTCCGGAGAACCCAAGCCATAAGCGACGAGGCCTGGAGCTGCGCCAGATTTTGGACGAAAAGCGCCTCCAGCAGCTCCCAACTTTGGCCTCCATCGCCTGATGGGCATGGCTAAGTCGCAGTACTCTCCGTGCACTGCCCCGACTTGCCTGAAGCCTCGAGATCGCAGCCTTTTTGACGAAGGAGGAGCCTGGGCACTTCCGACTCTGAGCAGTGTCGAACTGAATTCTCGAGTGCCTGCACGAGCCATCCCTGATCTCCTCCCTTAATATCCAACCATGCCAGCGGGGCGTTCTGCCAGCCACCGTCCAGGCAGCCTCAACCTGCAAATCCACCGTCGTTCGGAAAGACACGCGGCTTCGGGTGCCTACACTACATCTTCTAGACTGAAAGTGTCAAAACCCCTTCAAGCGATGGGAGGCCTGTCGATGTTGACTGACCGGCAAACCGTGTAACCTCCGCACTTGGCTGACTCTGATTGGCTCTTGCCCGCACCCGCTGGAGCATGAAAAAGGGTCACTGTCGAGACCATATGCCCATCAGCCACAACATTGCACAAGCAGCCGTAGCAGAAGCTCCCAACTTCTGTGTCGAGCACAGTCTCACCGTCGCGCTGTGCTTAAACTGCCTGATGCTTCACAGAACTGGGCCCACGAACCCATACTTGCGAAGGAGCGCCCCCAGCGCCAGGACGACGTCGCCTCTGCCACGGAATTGGTGCTGCGCTGAGGTGCCATGCTTGGTGAAGCTACAGTTGCTGGAAAGGTACAGGGAACTATGATCTGTCATTCCATTTCAGCGAATTCGACGCAAACTGTGAGCAGCATCCTACTGACGGATCAGTAATCCTGGTATATGGACACCGTTCGCAACGGTCTTTGGAAACTGCGTGCTTGCGGGCACCTGGATCTGTGGAGGCCGGCGGTCTTTGCGGGCTTCGCAGGTTGTGCACCTCCTCGACAACTTCTGGCCTCGAAATCAATGGCTCACATCTGAGCTTCATGAAGTCAACGAGTCGCCAGCGTGAGATCTTTCGCGAAGGACACAGGCTCCTAAGATTGCCAAGACCCTGACGACCCCCCAGATGTTGATACTTCCAATCTTGGGTGCCCCGCCAGGATTTGTGAATCTGCCATAGCACCTCTCTATTCATCTTCATTCGGCACTGTGTGGTGCGCAAAAAACCACGACTGCACGTGAGGAACACAATCCACACCGCCTCGCAGGTCCGGCACGGGTGTACTAAGCTCTGGAGGGCTTGGCCCTGCCACAAGACCACACCACGGCCAATACTTCTGTCGAATCTACGCCTTCTCCATTGGCGTCCATGCTGTCAGTGTCGGCGTTAAGAGGCTGGTCGCCAGTCCTCGTTGCCACACAGTCCATCTGCAGCCGGAACGAGGACATCGCGGCACACTTCCTTGTTGGCTCTGGTGCCTGCGGTGCAGCTTTGGACATCTCTACGAGGGCAGCGGGCGTGTGGCCCTGATTTACAGTCATGAAATGAGTCAGGACTGCCAGGGCACAAACGCAAAGCAATGCTGGACTATGCCTATACCACGGTTTTCGAGTTTGCTGTGCGTTCGGCCTCGACGGTCGCTGCGGAGTCTAGCCTAGAAAGGGGGAGCATCGCAACATCTCGGAAGCTTCGCCAGGAGTTGAGCTCCTGACGTGAGGCCAAGGCCAGCCTCTGCCAGCCGCAGACGAAGGCGGGTGTTCTCCATGCGCATGTGTTGTAGCTCGGCCTGCACGGGGTTCTCACGACCCATCTTTCACCTCTCCGGGCCATGCATCTTTGCACCAAGCTTTTCGACTGTCCGCACGGGGCAACGTACATGCTTCGCCCAGATGGCAGCGCCGCCATGACTTCAGGGCAAGCAGTGAAACATGTCAGTAGACACACAGTGACGAAGTCAGCGATCATCGGCATGATCAGCGATGCAGTGCTTCGGGATGTAGCTTGGCGATTACCACTACCACAGATCCAAACCTTGCGAGCAGTTAGGGGCCGCCCATGGCTAACATCATCGACAACAATGCACGCTGCATCCCAACTCAAGTCCGCGATTTTTCAAAGCTATGACTGCGACTCAGGACCGGACACTAAAAGAGTGAATCCCAGCACGAGGATGCCGAAGGAACCCGCTCGCGCTTCCAACTCTCCGAACTCCGTCACGCCCCTCGACGCAAGGATGCATCACAGGCTCTCGGTTCCGACGACCTTGCATAGAACTGGGCACGAGGCGGTGTGTGGCCGGCATAGAAGAGCAGGAGGCCAGGGAAGATGAGCCTGCGAAGAAGCGCCGAGGCGCTAGTAGCTAGTACTGCGCTAGCAGAAATCGCGTCGCTTGAAGCTGAGCCGAAGGGCGTGATCAGCGCCCCAAGGATGGCGCCACCCAGGCTGTTGACCTGCGAGGACGGCGCAAAAACGCAAAAACACCACACGGGTCTTTGATGGTTTTTGGGACAGCGCTCAGCGATCCCTCAGCGCGCTTGGGGTTCAGACCAGGCCCAGGTCATGGAAGCAGCAGGCCGCCAGGACGATGCCCCCCAAGAGGAGGAGCGTCACAGAAACGAACTTCTCCTCTTGCCGGATCCGACAACTTCAAGATTTGCTCAGGCGATGCTGGCTCCTGTGGCACGTCGAAGACGGACATCATGGAGTCCCTGAAGCCCGTGAAGCCCAAGGGGAAGGCGAAGATCACCGCCTGAGAGGAGAGAGGTTTCCCAAGGCTTTGAAGGAATCCTTTAAGTGGGGCCCGTGCCAGACTAATGGCGATCCTGGCAGCCGTCGCGAGGCCATCCTGTATAGGCTACCCTTCGTTGTCTCATGCTGTCTCGCTGTTGCTGGCGTCCTGTTCAGAGTAGTTGTTGAGGATCAAACCCTCGGCGGCTTTGCCAAAAGTCAAATAGCCCACAGACATGATCCAGAAGTACACCACCAGGGCGAAGCCGAATGCTCCTGCTACCACCTGCAAGGATCAAGGTTTCACACGGCCCAACTTGGCTCGCCCCTGGGATTGTCTCCGCACGCAGCTCCGTAGCGGAGATCAAATAGAAGGATCCGGGCTTCATGCCTTGGTGAACTTCTGCGGCGTCGCATCCTTGAGCTGCGAGTAGAACTTGGGCGCATTGTAGTGCCTTGGCCGGACATCACAGCGATGCCAACCCGAGATCCTCACTGTCGCTACACCCTTCGAGGCATGTGGATACTTGCTAAAGTAGAGACCCTTCTGGCGACGGAGGCGCGCAATGTAGGCTGTGGCCAGAGAGCCTATGAGCACGAAAGTTGCCGCCTCGGAAAAGGCACATCCATTCACTTGCTCGGGCATGTGCCACTTAACTTGCATTCGAGAGTGGCTGCCCCAAGGTCCTGACGCTGCTTTGCCAATAGCTCACGCCCCCGCTGAAGTCTGGCTTGTCCTCATTACCGAGTCAACTCCGAGCCAATTGAGCCCATTGCATGATTTAAAGACAGGTTAAGGAGTGATCAAACAGAGATGGTCCTTTGCAGCGATGAGATCGTAGAATCGACCCCCGGGTCTATATGAGCCATCCACATATCGAACTTGCATCACGAAAACGACCCACACCTGCCAGACACTCCTCTGAATACACTCGAATCTCAGCCGTAGAGTGCTTGCACCTGTCCAAGGCAGCCGACCATGGATGTGTATGACAAGACCTGCAGCGACACTTGGGGCCGCCTTCGCTCTCTCAGAGCGACGTATCTTGGGCTGTGGCGCGAAGATCTTTCTGAAGGCAGAGAGGCAGCAACACGAAAATGCCGAGGGTTAGCAAGGCAGCCTTTGACAGGCACTCCAAGGGCCAAGACGCTGGGCCGCTAGGCCGTCAGCTGCGGAGTGTCTTCTCACTAATGCAGGCGCCTGGGAAGTTGCCATAAAACCACCAACACCAAAGTACTGCCTCAGGAGGCAGAATCAGGGCAGAGCATCGCCCTGACCGGGCGGCTAGTGATGCTGCTTCGTGAAGTGATGAGTCATGTGGAGTCATGCCGAGCTGCAGTGTTCTGGCAAAGGACTCGCTGATAACAATAGCAAAGGTCAAACACCTGGACTGTCTCGTGAGCGTGGAATGCAGAGCTCAACAGCCTCGTGATCATGCGACGAAGGCGCGTGAAGGCGGTCTTAATGAAGAGAACAACGGCCATGGTCTGAGCCAGACGAGGACCTGAGACTTTTGCTGCACAGTCCTTGTGGCTCGCCTCACCTGGCGGCAAATCGGCATGTTGAGCATGCTACAAGGGGCATGCTGTAAGTGGCCTGTAGCAAAGCAGGTGCGGCCCATGATAGAAAAAGTGTAGCCCATGAGCACGCTGAAGAGAACGGCAATCATGCTGCCCACCTCGGAATTCATACGTGCTCAGGACAGTTGCTGTGTGTAAGGACATCGCAGGATGCCCAAGGTTCTGGCCAACAGACCTGTGGACACAGGGAAGGGCTCAGAGCTGTGATGCACATCTGTCCTGGTTGGGGCGCGCCTGTTCCACCCGCAATTCCGGCAGGGAGGCTAAGCATGCCTTCCCCGACGATGTTCTTGACTATGTTGAACATCAGCTGGATCTCGCTCATGCCTGACCATCTGGCTCTTCGATATGACGTTATGAAAGACTAAGACGTCCCTCTGAAGACAATCATACTGAAGAATCTGAATAGCAAAGTGGGCACTCTCGAATGTCCAAAGCGCGGAAAGCAACCACAGCAGTCAAAACATCAACGCAAGTCTTGCAGAGCAAACGCAACTCGGGGCTGCTGATGCCAAACGGAATCCGAAAGCCGGGTTCAGTTGTGCCACGAAAGTCCTACTGTACTCTAAACACACACTAAGGGCGATGCATAAGCTATGTGGGGTTTTGCATGCACCCAAGCCTCCAGTCGATTTGTCAACCTCTGTTTCCTCGCCGGCTTTGTCGAGGACAAGGGGCGTGACTTCTTCTGACAAGTGCGGCTGTTGGCTTTGAGTGGCTTGGCTTGGCCTTGCGCTTGGACTCGCAGGTGACTTAAGTGCAAGTTACTCCTAGTCGAGGATCTGACTCTCGCTCGCTCTGCAAGCCTGGCCTGGTTGAGCGAAGTGTTGCATCATCATTGTCGTTGCTGCAGCGGCTACAGCCTCGGGTTTACATGGCACAGTTGCAAGAAGTGCAGTCGTCGAGCAGCAATGCAGTCAATGCAGGTATTGAAATGCAGATAGGCTGCAACACCAACCACCGCACAGGGAATCATGGTCATCCACATCAGGTCCGTGGGATGACGCTCCTGAACCTTCCCGGGCAATTCGTTCAGAGTTTCAGTACACAACCCTTCGCCTGCCAAGCACACAAAACCTCTTAGCGATACGCTCCTAAGCGTGATTCGAAAAAGAAACGTTAGACAATCAATGCTCCCTCCGACTTCAACAATTCAAGCTCGCTGCCCCCCACCCCTCCACTCCCCCCCACCAACCCCTATGCCGAACAGTGAGCGTTGAAGATGTGCGTCTGTGCCGTGATTCGACCAAATCCAAGCAATGCCCGGCCTCGTCAAAAGAACCGTGGAGGTACCGGGCCTCGGTGGAAAAGTAGTGCCAACGATACAACGTGTACGAAACAATAGCACAGTAGACGTAGCAGTAGCAGTAGCAGTAGCAGTAGCAGCCGTTTCTTGCAGGAGGTGTGGCTGCCGAAGTCAGAAATTCTAGAACTATCTTCAGCCTAAAGCAGCCATTTCCTGCAGTGATCCAGCCTGAGGCCCAGGCCATGATGGTCTCATTGGACTCCTTTGTGACTGCCATGTCATGGGGCTTGATGTCATGCTGGCTGCCTTTAAGCCAAGGGTCCATCATGCTCAGGGTCGCTTCCTTGTGCGGCCGGTATTGGCTCCAAGTCCTGTCAAGATCTAAACCCAGTAAGGCTCTGAACTCAGACCCAAACAACACCTTTCTTCCTGGCCTCGTTACAAGGAGCCACGAAGCGAGAAGGCGCTGGTCGATCCCTTCGGGGCCTCGAGTCACAGCAAAATCACAACCAGTATGACGCCGGAATCCGCTGTCTGCATGATGGGTAACCATCCATAGCGTCAGGTCTGGAAGCTTCCTTCAGTTGTAGGAGGGCACCTGCAAAGGGAGGCAGTGATGATTAGTGATGACTCATGATTTGCCGCTTTCGATGTCCGGACGCCTGCGTCTTCCTCGTCGCACACGGAGGTGGTGCACAGAAGGAAAGACGTTGCCGTTATCAACGCGCCAAGCACTCCTGCAAACACCAAAAAAAGCATTTGCCGACAGTCAGTCTTGACGAAGTGCCTCATAAGCTCAATGCTCACCGAGGAGCGACCCAGAGCCATTACCGGAAACGGAGGCCCATCACACGGCGTGGCTCAGACTCATGCAGGTGCTTTGCTTGAGCTGCAGAACGGCAGAAGCATCGACAAGGAGACAAACAATTCGCCTCGGCCCCGGCCGAAACGGGCAGTGGTTCGCACAGGGATTCCATGTTCCCCACCTCATTCCCCCCGCCCACCCCCACTGCCCCGCGCTCCCGTCCCTGCTCCCATGTCTTTTTGTTTGCGGCGAGGCAAGACGGGCTGGCTAACATCCTTCGTGAAGCTGATGCCAAAGCCTGGGAATTCTGGGGCTGTGCCTGTTACTTCTTTGCAATGCTTGATTCCTCTCCAACGTATGGGAGGTTGTATTTTTGCTAGGGCCGTGCGCGCGTACATGCGCGCATTGGCGCCGTCTCAGAAAAAGGAGGCTTCTCAGGCGGTGTGATATGAGAGCATATCTGTGATTGGGGCCCAAGATACCAATCTTTTGGTGCCAGATCTCTTTGAAATGTCTGCAAGAGAAAACTTCGAGCCAATATGGTATCTGATGTCCTCTCCTTCTGCCGTGGACTTGAATCCTATCCTTGTAAGGTTCAACAAAAACGACAGTGTAGAGTGGAGAGGTGTGGTCAGCAGCAAAGACCTCAGCGACGAACTTAACCTCAGCTTTAAGAAGAAAGTCAGAGAGCAAACGGGGCTTGCCCGCTGTCTCCCAGACCTCAGTGTTTGGAACTCGAGAGTAAAAGGAGGCCTTGATCCCTACGATCCTTCTGAGAAAACGAATGTAGAAAGCGTCGATGCGTTTCAGATGCGGTGTGGTCAAAGTAAGGCTGTCCAGACCGTAGATCAAAGTGGGGATGAAAACTGCCTGGAAGATTTTCAGCTTTTCGTTTCTGGGAAGCGAGCTGTTCCAAACCAACCTTAGTTTCTTGTAAGCTTCTTCCGCAAGCGCTCTCCTGTGGGAGAACGCCGTGTCGAAAGCCTTAGTCCACGAAACGTGGGAACCAAGATACTTGACGACCTCAGTGGTGGGAACAGGATCACCGTTAAGGAAAATCCACTTGGGTTCGGGAAAAGCAGGGTTGGTCAACAATTCAGTTTTGCTTTGATTGAGGGACATGCCATACAGTGACGCCTCCGACTCAAGAGCATGGAGCATGCTTTGTCCTTGCGGTGTGGTCAGGGAGAAAAGCAAGGTGTCGTCTGCATACTCCAGATCGAAAAACGGGTGATTGACAGACCAGACGTTAGTGGGCACGCCCTTCCTGAGCAGAGCGTCGTCGACGTCATGAAGGATTACCGAAAGAACGATGATAAACAGGTATGGGCTCAGCAGGCAGCCTTGCCTGATACCCGCGCTAAAAGCGCCTTTGGCGGTGTGGTCTGAGAAACCTTGGGTGCCAAAGGTTGCCGCGGCGTAAAACGATCTGATAAGATCAAGCTCCGCAGGGTGGAGCCCGAAACGCCTTAGCGCAATCATCATTGATTGGTGGTCTACTGAGTCGAAGGCCTGCTTCCAATCAAGGAAAAGGAGGTGAAGGTCTCTACCAGTCATCGTTGCCCACTCCATGCTATGCCTCATTATGAAGAGGGGGTGCTTTGTGCCGCGGTGTGGTCTGAACCCGAATTGGGTTTGCCTAAGCTTGTTTTCACAATGCACCGAGATCCTATTCTTGAGCATCGCAGCGAAAATCTTATAACTTGCATTGAGGAGAGAAATCGGTCGATAATTTGCAGGGTCCGTGTCGGTTCCTTTACCCTTGAAAATCGACACCACCGTGGCCTCTGTCCAAGTCTCCGGGCCTGATCCTGAGGTCCTGGCCTGGTTGTAAAGATCAAGCAATGCAAGCTCCGAGGTGTGGTCAAGAAGTTTAAAAAGATCGGCTTCGATTCCATCTGGCCCTGGGGCTTTACCTTTGGCAGTTTGGGAAAGGGCCTGTTGCAGTTCCTCCAGTCTAAATGGGCCCAGGTCTGAAGACTGATCAAAGAGGTGTGGTCTGAGAGTCAGCTGCGCCGCGAACTCATCAGACCTAGGGTTCTTAGCCCACTGCTTATTCTCCAAATGATCTCGAAAGGCCTCGTGTGTTTTGGTCCAGGGCACCGGCTTACCTGCCACGATGAGGTGTGATTTCCGACCTCTGAACACCTGCTTCTGTCTCCTCACAGTCTGCCAAACCGTGGAATGATTGGAAGAAGGGTCCGCCAGCAGCTGGTCGTGAATCCACTTAACTTTGTCCTCTTTAGCGGAGCGTTTCGCTTGGTTAAAAAGGAGACGTGCGGTGTGGTCTGAGTTTGCTTCAGCGGCCCTAGCGGAAGAGAGCTTTTCGAGGGTTTCCTCAGAAATCCAAGGCTTCCTAGCGGTGAGCTTCTTGGCGTCGAAAACCTCTTTCGCGGCGTACTGAAGAGCCTGGTCGAAAGAAGTCGTTTCTGAGATCTGCGCCGAAGCGGTGTGATCTGAATCAGGATACTGAGAGGAGGTACCCTGCCGAGCGGCCTGTGTTTTCCCTCTATTGGCCAGGGCGTCTGCGCGTTCATTCCCTTCGTGGCCGGCGTGGGCCTTGATCCATTCCAGAGAATAGGACGGCAGCAGCCTTAGCAAGTACCTGGTGTAATTGATGAGGGCCTTGTGGCGTTTGGGCCGCCACTTACCCTTAATACAGTTAATCGCTCAGGCGCTGTCCGAGTGAATGACGATTCTGCGAAAGGAATGGTCAATGGCACGCAGAACCGCTTCTAAAATAGCGGTAACCTCGCCCGTGTTATTGGAGCCGACCTCAGCTCCAACGTAACAGGGATGGTCTGAAGAAGTGACCACGGGTCCGGACGCATCGTGCCAGTCCTCTCCTGTGCGGTAACAGAATCCCCATCCTGCCGGTGATTTGGCTGTGCACCGTCCGCCTGTTCCTGAACCGTCTGTGAAAATATGTATAGCTGGGGTGGGAGAGGCGGTGTCACCCGTGAGATGTTTCCTCAAGGCAACATTGCAGGCTTCTCTTTCTGTATCGGTCACCTTGGTGAGATTGAGGCGGCGGTGTGGTCTGATTGCTGTGCTTCTTTTGGCAAGCTTCACTTGAACCTCAGTCACCAGTGGGTAATGGTCACTGGGGTAGCCTGAAAAGGGGAGGGATCTGCAAGTTCTGACTGCATTGAGCCACTGGTGGCGGACAAAACAGTGATCCAGCCTTTGGAATCTGATCGGGTCAACCTGAGGCGGTATGGTCGGAGGGGGGAGCAGGGACTCATTCGTGAGGTATGCACGTACCTTAGAAGAAACATCCAACGCAAGTTTTCCCAACCGTGCCTCAAGCTTCGTGTAGATTTGCTGCAAAGGGATCGGATCAAGAACAAACTGTGACCAATCTGAGGGCGGGGCCGCCTTATCCCTGTAAGTGATGTGCTTCAAGAGATCTGGTGTCTTGTAAGAAGCCGCTTCCACCATGTTCTGGTGTTGCATGAAAGATCTACAAAGCGTTCTGTTCGAAGAGGCGGAATGGTCAATGAAACTGGGGCCCTTACCATACACGAATGGTCCAAGGCAGTGTCCATCATTACGGTGTTTGGCCTGGAACCTAACATTGAAATCGCCCGTAACAAGAACAGGCTCTGGCTGTGGGATGTTGGAAACGTGGTCCTGGAGCTGTTCCCAAAAAGGCTCACGAATCGCCTCGAGGTCCAAACCTGAGTGTGGGGCGTAGGCCCCGACCGTGTGAAAGTTTCCTCCCTGCATCTTAAAAGCAAGATGAATGATCCTCGAAGACACCTGAATAACGTCAAGGAGGTGTGGTCTGAGGCGTGGCGCCACAATGGCTCCAACGCCCGCATACCGATCCTGCTTGTTGCCTGAGAGAATAACCATATAGCCTTCCGATTGATAGGAATAGTAGGAGTTCGATCGTGTTTCCGTGAGCATCAAAACGTCAATGCTGTGTGTTTGCATCAGAATCAGAGCAGATTTGAGCTTAAGGGTTTCGGCGAATCCTTGCACGTTCAGAGTTCCAACCTTGATGCATGATTGGTACTGTAAAGGCGGTATGGTCGGGGAATTCACGACCTTCCGCCTCTTACGTCGCCTGAGTTGCTGCTGCCACAAAATGGCATTGCGGAACCACCTCGCATTCGAGCGAGCGGCTTGTGAGGACCTGGCAGGGGCAAGGGGAGAGGGGTCCACTCTCTTCCCCCTAACCTTAATGCTGAATCGCCGCCACGGCGTCGGGCCCGTCTCTGAGCGCCCCGCTTTCCAGCTAAGGCCTCCACCATGGTTGGGGAGCACTCTTCGTTGACTCCCGAAGGAGCACCCGGCGTGCCGCGTGGCG
>CAJNJA010026186.1:0-32257 GCA_905231915.1 Symbiodinium necroappetens | reverse complement strand
ACGCACGCACGCACGCACGCACGCACGCACGCACGCAGGCACGCAGGCAGGCAGGCAGGCAGGCAGGCAGGCAGGCAGGCAGGCAGGCAGGCAGGCAGGTAGGTAGGTAGGTAGGTAGGTAGGTAACTTTAGATATAGATGTGTACGTATATTATTGTAGAAGTATTTCACATATCAACGAGTACCTGTAGTCCTGAATTTCGGTGGTGGGGATGACGTAGACACTGGCGGCAGTGGCATTTAATAAGACAGTGACAGCCATGGCAATCGTGATTCTTGACATGATGATGCATTGGTTTCCATGAAAAGAATCATGAAGATAATATGGGTCATGATGATCGTTGCTGCCGTGATAAGTCTTGTTTCTGATGATGATTTAAATTTGGGTGGTGATTGTCCGGATAAGTTGCTGACAGCTCGTGACTGGTCAATGCACGCGCGAGAAGCTAAGTTCAAAGCCATCATGCTGCAGAACCCAAGAAAGATCCATCGAAGGATGCCCTTAGCGATGAGCCTTGTTTCTTGGCCGGGTTCTTAGAGGACAGTATCTGTCCGGACGCCCGGAAATCAAGGTGTGCCGCTAGAGTTCACGGTATCCGCCGCTTCACCAAAAAGTACAGGTTTCTGGCCTGTGTTTTGAGGGTTTACCTAGGACTTATAGAGACTAGGGCCACGAAGAAGCCCGCAACATAACTCTTAGTCATTGAGTTTTTCTTAGCAGCAGGCCTACTAGCAGGGGTCACAGCTGCCACCAGAAAGCCGTTTCTATGCTTTTGATGTATGCTTGTTGTTGGCTTAGAAGCACTACTGCAATGAGAGATCTCACACCCCTAAACCCGAAACCCTAAACCCTTCGAGGTACCAGGAACCCTCGCCTAGGCAAGTCCGAGTGTGAGTGCTGAAACCCTAAACCCTAAACCATATAAACAAACTCAGAGGTGCAGGAGACCTAGCAAGCTTCTTCACTCGGGCTTTAAGTGGATATATCGCTACAGCTACCTTGCTTATGACGACCTTACTTATATCGCTACAGCTACCTTACTTAAGACTCCCCCGGATCCCTTGAGGAGATCCAGAAGTCCTGAGAACCCGATCTCCTGAAACTCCGATGCCTCACTACAGGCCTTCAAGCCCTCGACCCCCGCTCCCCTTACCTGAAGCCTAACCCCGAAGGGTTTAAGGTGGGTTCCTAAACCCTAAACCCTAAACCTATTATCAACCATGTAAATCCAGAACCCTAAACCCTAATAAACACCGAAACCTTATAATTGAACCCTGAACCCCAGAGTCGAAGGCCTAAACCCCAAACCCTCGAACCCAGAGCCCCAAAGCCCCAAATTTCCAGGCGCGAAGAGTTGGAAGCTTCCCTGCAACCGAACAGCCCTGAAGCCCCCAAGGATTCCGAGCATCCGACAACAAAGCCCTAACCCCTAAAGCCTAAACAAACCCAGGCCTAACAAGCCCAAAAACCCAACTGCACACTAACACCCTAACCCCCTAACCCACTAACCCAAACCCCTAAAAACCCAGGCCTAACAAGCTAAAACCCAACTGCACCCTAAAAGCGCTAACGCCCGAAAGCCCCCAGCAGCCAGGTGGATGATGGCGAGTGAGAGCCTCTCCGGATCTGCTCGGAAGTTCTAACGGGCTTGGGCTTGGGGCTTAAGGGTTCAGGGTTTAGGGATTTGGGGTTTAGGGCTTAAGGGCAAAAGGTTTAGGGTTTAAGCAAAAAAGGGTTTAGGGGTTTAGGGTTTAGGGTTTTGCGGTTTATGGTTTAGGGTTTAAGTTGCAGTACCATCTTGAGGGCTCCTCTTCAAAGTTATGGCAGATCATGCCGTTGATGTGAAGAGCCTAGTTTCAGAAAAGCATGAGAGATGTTTGGGTTCCCTCGGAGGAAGCCAGCACAACCTTCGTTGCTTAGACACCTTGCCCGTCAAACCCCAGCGAGAGCCGCGACCTGTAACCTAAACATCCTAAACCCAAAAACCCTAAATGCTGTGGGGTGCTGCGAGTAGGGCTTATACTTAAGAGTCTCTGTTGAGATTGTTTCCTGAGAGGGCTCAAGGATCGCGGCGGGAGAAAAGGCTACTGCGGCTACCCCTACAAAGTGTGCTTCGGGGGCTCATGCCCCGAATAATATTGGGGCTTGATCAAAACAAGGGGTTCCTTTACAGAACCTGTTCAAGTGGGAACAGAGCAAGCTAAGGAGTAGGAGGGGCACCCTTGTACTGTAATTACTTCTCAGCCCAGTTGAACGACCTCGGCCACTTAAGACTGCTCTTCCGCGTCGAAACTTGCCGTTCCGGTGAGCCGGGGCACGGGCGGTTATAGCTCTAACCGGGCTGGATGCAACAAACCGCCGGAATCAGTGGTGGTGATGATGGGAAACAACATGCACCCCACCTGCAAAAATCAACAGCAGCAGCAATACTAAGAATCGGGACCACCAAAATGAGCTCCTCATCATGAACATTCATTACCATGATCAAGATCATCACCATCGGTACCTGCTCTCCTTGACCATCCTCGCCACCGCCGCCCACAGTGTCGTTATTCTGACACCACCGCACCTGCAACGGCAAAGACGAAGGCGCTGAGTCATGCACGAGTAGAAGCAACATGCACCAAGATGGCTTATCACAGCTGTGATGCGAAGAACGGTATTTAACCATAAATATAAAGCAACAGCGACAGCAGCCGCAATAGCAACAGTAGGTATTGTTGGTGGCACCCACTCGCGACATCCGCTCGAACCCCACAAGCTCATCCCCTCAAAGAAAGGGTCCTGCCAAAACGTAGGAGGGCTCCTTGTAAGCTTTCCCCTTTTTCAAAGGGATCTCTCTAGAAGTTCCGTAACAAGAGTTAGGGTTTCGGCTTAGGGAGTATAGTAAGGAACCTAATCCTAAGGAAGAGCATTACGAAGTCTTCTGGCCTCTATTTTGTAGACTCTTCTCCTCGAAGCCCCTGAATCCCCGCTACCTCACGAACCCAAGAACTCCTGGTTCCTTAGTTGGGTAGCTCTCCAAATTAGGGTCCCTTCTTAACGGCCGTTTTATGAAGGTTCCGTACCATTTGCGGGACCTAAAACAAGGGACTGCTCGTTTTGGTGACTTAAATTCAGTTCCTCAGCAAGAACCCAGCCAAGAATCGCAACCCCGAAGCTTCGTCACTAGGGTCAACGCTGGCAGTCTTCGGTCTTGGGGGGTTTGGGTTTAGGATTTACGGTTTTGGCTTTGGTGTCCGGTTTTGGTGATTTATGTCTTACGGAATTGATTTTTGGGTTCAGAAAGGGTTGATGAACTCACGAGCCAGACCTCGAATCAAAGGATCCCAGTCCCAAGCGAGCCCATTGGATCCGAAAAGGCGTCGGCGCACTCTCGATGCCACCTCGGAGCAGCTGGCATCTTGGCCCTGCAGTTTTTTGTAATCAGACGGCTGCTCTTCAATCGTCATGGCACGCGCCAACCCTACAGCATCCACGCAGCAGCATTACCATCACCTGCGTCATCCTAAGCTCTGCACTCATCAGCAGAATCATCGTCACCGCCCGCGTCGTCATCCACAAGGATTGTTTCTTCCTTCTCCTGCTTTGGTGTAGCGGCGGCAGCAGCAGCATCAGTAGCAGCTCTTGGTTTGTAGTTTGACGCTGGCATGAGAGGATGCCGCTGACGTATGACATCAATAGGCACGTTTTCCTTTAGCTGAGCCGGTGGTTGCCGCAAAACGCCTAAGGCCTCAGGCTTCTCAAATATGACTTCGCTAAGTCGTTTTCGCGAGGGGAGAACTCCACAAGAGAAGCCGCACTCATGACCCTCGCAGTCTCCTCCCTGTCGGACTTCGCCCTCCGGTGAATACCTCAACCTTGAACCATATAACTCCATTCAGAAGGCCCTTCCCCCCAAACAGTCCTGACTCCTGATGATCCTAGTTCTACAGCCTACTTCCGAGCCCCAGATTCTCCAAGAATCCCCCCGCCGGGCGGGTTCAGAGTCTCGTACTTGCAGGATCCGAAAATGTAGTAACTAGGGTCTAGGGTTTCGGAAGTTTAGGTCTTTGGCTAGGTAACTAGAGTAACTTTAGCTACATCATGCCACGTCTATGCCCAACCCCAACCCAAGCGCAAATGACCTTGACGGATCTCCGGACGTCCTGCTTAATGAGCCCTAATAGGTCCCTCATTGAAGTTCTTTTAATGAACCCTGGTAACAGATGTAGGCCCCCTGCGACACTTTTACCGACTCCTTTTGGGGTTTAGGTTTTAGGGTTTAGGGTTTTTAGGTCCCTGAAACGGGACCTTTGTTCCAAGTTTTTATCCGAGGCCAGGGGAGGAGTCTTCGCGGTCGGGCCTCCCAGCCTCAGATTGGCTTCCTCGGGCTCTGGGCTTTAGGGTTTTAGGGCTCCAGGCTTTAGGGCTTTAGGGTGTTAGGGTTTTAGAGTTTTAGGGCTCTAGGCTTCAGGGTTTTAGGGTATTTGTGTCCATTGCACAAGTCCTGCTGCAAAAATAAGGGTCCTAGGGTATTAGGGTTTACCTTCTTAAGGTTGAGGATCCAGAAAACAGGGTCCAAGCTATCCTAAACCCAAGGAGCCCTGCACGGAGCTTTGGTCCGTGTTAGGCTCGTGCCAAATGTTTCTTTCGTTGTAGTAGGGCCAAGAAGCATGGACTTCGTGATCGGGCCGATGTTGCTTCTGTACTACTACTGGTCCTGTGTGGTCCTGTAAATCTCCCACAAAGGAAAGCGCACCTGAGTCATCTGTAGGAATCAACATCCGCCGGTTTCTGCAAAGACTGGACACGAATACAGCATGTCATGTGGATGCTCCCACAGCGTACTGCTTTCACCATGCGGTGCTCCAATTGGGTCCTATGTACTTGGCTCCTGGCTAACTTTGAACCCGAAGCCTAGAACACTTTCTTGGCCGGTCTAGGTTTATATAGGTTTTCTCAAAACTTAGGGGATTCCGGTATCAACATGTCCATACACGCCTCCAGGCAACCCGAGTCTAAACACTTTGGCCTGTGTTTGAAGCCGGTGGCTGCACACCGTGGCTTTGGAGTATGTTAGCACTGTCCTTGATATTATGCTGCAACTAAGATCCTGCTACATCTTAGTTGTAATATCGTCTACAAGAAGGCACCCTGAGGAATAGCAGTGGCAGTGCCAGGTTTCAGTGGCTGGGAGGTCGAGGGGAGGGAGCTGTGGAGCCTTGCAAGTAGGGTCAGGAGCAGGCCCTGAGTTCATGTCTATAGAAGCATATTTTGGGTTTCAGGGTTTAGGGTTTCGGGCAAACTTGATTGCAGGTTTATGCTTCTCAGAAATCTATTGAGAGATGCGTGAGTAGTAGCGTTTGCTATGAGAGCTTGATTTGTAATCTTACCTTTTGAATGTTGCGCTTTCCCGGCTGGCGAACAGAGTCCTGGATGCCAGGGTTTCGGGCAAGTCTATATAAAACCTAAGTTGGGTTTAGGGTTTTAGGATTTAGGGTTTAGGGTATACACATGTCTATATACAAGCACATTTTGGGCATAGTTTAGGGTTTCCAGGGCTTAGGCTTAGGGTATACATATAATGTATAGCACGCACCTGCACAGACGCACTCGCGGTCAGATGGAGAGCTAGTTGTATGGTTTTACCGTTTAGGTGGCATCTTACCCTAAACCCTAAACCCCAAACCCTTCAGAGGTTAAGAGCGAGCACCGGCTAATTCAGGTGGACAAGCCGGAAGGCCCGTCACAGCAGACTGCCGGTGCTTCTGCTGCCTTGGAGTTTCAGTGAACCCTAACATCGACCCTACATGACGGATAACCTTTTTCATATATAACGCCTCTGAAACATGGACCCCTAATTGAATCTAGTAATGCTTGGTATGGGTTCAGGCCTTAGGGCGCCATGTTCAACCTATGACCGCAAAATTGGAGGATTCAAGATTGAGCTTTCGACTGTTTTAGGGTTCAAGGATGAGTTTTAGAGTCGGGGATTGTGTGCAGATTGGGGTCGGGTTTGGTTCAGGTGGCTGCACAAGCCCCAAGGGCCCTGAACCCTTCTAGCCAACCCGAGGTCGATACATTCCTTCTGAGCAGGATCTTGGCTGGAACCTTTAGCTCTAAAACCTTATAAGCCCTCGACATGCAGGAAGAGGGAGGCCGTGCTTCCCCCGAACCTGACCTGAACCGCACTAATATTGAGACTGTCATCCCTAAACCCTAAACATCCCTAACTCTTGGATCTGACACAATCCCTCTCCGAACTTCGAGAGTCGGCTTCTCGATCTTCCAGAGCAGAGCGTAATGGTGTAGACGCTGGCGACCATTCCTTAAAGCAGGCTCAGTCGGTTTGTTCTAGAAGCCGAAACAGTTACCAAGATTGTTCCTAGTGTTCTGGGTTCTAAGTTTACAAACTCAGGCCACGATATGACCTAGAGATAGAGATGAGAAGGCAAGGCTGATCTCAGGTCACGGGTAACCCTAAACCCCAAGCAACACTCTAAACCCTAAACCCTAAACCCTGAAGCCCTAAACCACAAGCAGATAGCCCCTGCCTGGTTCAGGCCCCACTTCCGCAGTTGCTCCGGCCTGTTTCACGGTTTAGGGTTTAGCGTTTAGGGTTTCCGGCAGAAGCAAGAGCCGAGCGCTTGTTGAGTGTCTTTAAAGGGGCGGGGCGCAGGTGAAATTCTGGCTTTGGGGGTTTGGGCTCTTCGGCTTAGGATTCTTGGTTCTTAGGGCTTGGCGTTAGGGTCCGGGTCAAGGGCTGACTAAGTCTATTTCCATGGTGAGTCTGCCCTATGAAATCTTAGCAAACTCTGAACTGCCCGAGACTCCAAAGTTTGAAATCCCTCGCCCAGCAAATACATACTTCTTAAGATCCCGAGCTTTCTTGAGGGATGCCTCTACTGCGCAATCCTAATATCCACACCTCAAAGCCACACTCGTCAACACCTGATGCAATTTCAATAGCGTAGTGCATGACAGGATGTCGTGGCGCTTGTCCTTGAGGCAGCCGGCGGCCCAAATCGCAGTCAAGGGTCCAGGGTTCACATCTGATAGGTTTCCAAGCAGATTGGCCGCGGTCAGGCAGCGGTTCACTGAAGCGACACTGCAGCTTCGTGCATTTGGGGTCTGCTGGTAATGGTATTACTCTTGCTCTGCTACTTCATGTGCTGCTGCTACTCCTAGCTAGCTATTTAATTACAAGAAGAACAACATACGCTACACCAATAAGACGACGACGACCGCGACAACGACGACTGCGGCTACGACAACGCCTTCGCATTCGACGGGGGAATGTGCCTTACAACTACAACTACGACGGAGGCTACTACTGCGGCTACTACGACCACCGCTGCTCTTACTGCTGCTCCTACTGGTACTGATACTGCTACTGCTACTGCTGCTGCTACGACGACGACTACTACTAGGACTACTCTGCTACGACAAGGATTACTACTGGTGGTGCTGCTACTGTTGCTACTGCTCCTGCTACTGCTACTGCTGCCTCCGCTGCTACTGCTGCTACTGCTGCCGCTGCTACTGCTCCTCCTGCTCCTCGCTGCGCCCGCGCCCGCTCCTGCTCCTCCTGCTGCTGCTGCTGCTACTGATACTGCTGCTGCTACTGCTACTGTTATGCATTCTCCTGCTGCTGCCACTGCTACTATCGCTACCGCTGCTGCTGCCCATTTCACTGCATCGGCTACCGTTGCTTCTGCAGCTCTTGACCCCGACGGTTACGATTCCTGCTACGGCCTGCTCCTACTGCTACCCCTGACACACCACTTGCTGAGGTCATGAGTCGTCTGGGAGGTGCTGCGACGAAGGTCAGACGTGGTTTGTCTTCAGAGGGTTCGATCTAAGCTGGTAGTAGTAGTCGTCGTCAATTAGGGGCCGCCTCAACGCAGCTTGGGGTCCAGGCGCTCGGGGTTTTCTCTTTGCTTGCACGCGTGGGGTTGAGCTGGCGAGACTCTGAGAGGGGCAAGCTGAAATCCTATCTCTGTTTGAAGCCCGTTTGACACGGCTTCAAACCCGGCGCGCCCTGTGCTCCTTCAGCTGGGGTTTAGAAATTTGGTTTAGAGGCTTTAGGGTATCGGGGTTTCCTGGTCCTGTCACAGGCATTGGTGTCCGTGCTATGTTTTCCTGTGGCTCTTAGTGTTGTGTCTCCGATCTTTCCATCATCAGTTGACTTGTGCATCTGTCGGATTTGGTTTGGCGAACGAGGCACAGGGCCTGTGCGGCAGCAGCAGCAGCAGCAGTCGCGGAAGCAGTTACAACTAGGTTTCTAGATACAATAGCAGCACCAGCAGCACAACCTTCATTGTGAATTTCTATGCTCCCTAAACCTCAAACACTACGCAGTTGACGACTCTTTAGGTTGGCCATGGCGGGACGTTGGATCCTTTTGCCTCTGGCGTCGCGCACTTGGACCAAAGAAAACTTCCCACAGTACCGTATGGTACTGTGTATTCGGGGCTTCAGATTAGATTCTTAGGTTCATGGACTGTCGTTGGATAGTCTTCAGTTCCCCGTCACTGCTGCGGCAGAGCCTCCAAGGTTGAACAACACCGCATGCATGCATGCGCGAATGTATGTATGTATGCATGTATGTATGCATGTGTTCATGTATGCATGTATGTATGTATGCATTTATGCATGCATGCATGCATGCATGCATGCATGCATGGATGTATGTATGTAAGTGTTGAGGTAGGTGTTTAGGTATGTACGTGTATGTGTGTATGTATGTATGTATGTATGTATGTATGTATGTATGTAAGATATGTATGTAAGATATGTATGTAAGATATGTATGTAAGATATGTATGTAAGATATGTATGTAAGATATGTATGTAAGATATGTCAGTAAGTAAGTAAGTAAGTATGTAAGTATGTATGTATGTATGTATGTATGTATGTATGTATGTTTGTTTGTTTGTTTGTATGTTTGTTTATTTATTTGTTTGTTTCTTTGTTTGTATGTTTGTATGTGTATGTGTGTATGTACGTTTGTTTGTTTTCCTGTTTGTTTGCTTGTTTGTGGGTTCGTTTGTCCGCAGGCATTGCATACGGAGGTGTATGTGCTTGTGTGTATGTATGCATGCATATCTATGTGCAACCACATGCCCATACACAGTACGCATATGTTCACATGCGTTTTTGGACCGGAGGTGGGTCGGCATCGAAAGCAAGTCCTGCCTAGAGTTCGGGTCCACGACGATATACGGTTGAGAGGTCTGAAGCGAAGCAAGCTAGGTTCTGTGCTGCAGGCGGCAAGGCTTGCGCAAGTGATGATTGCTGTCGCCGTAACGCAGGAATCGTGACCCGTTTTGCACAGCCATCGAACATTCATGTCAAGACCTTAGCAGCCCTAAGACGTAAGAGCTTGGGTTTGTGCTTCGTCTAGGCAGGATGTGTGAGTGGCCTCAGCCTCACTTTCCCACGGTCCGAGGTCCTCGTGATCGGCATCGGACTTGGGACGCGGATGCTGTGCGCCGGCTCAGACTTTTCACCAGGGGTAATCGGCGAGACTCTCCTGCAGACTGCCTATGGTCGTCGTGATGCCACGACATGGGAGTTTCAGAGTGCATGCGATGCGACGCGGCCAGGAAGAACTTCCTCCATGGAAGCAAGACATACCAAGCCACTGTGCGCATGGGTATTGAGACGGACACGCAGGACAGCCTGAATGCATCTCTTCACATCCGTCGGGGTTCTGCAGCCAGCAGGCGAACGGAACACGAAGAATCGTCACCGCCAGTGGAGGTTCTCTTGACTTGTGCTTCGGTTATCAAATGCTATGGCTAGATCAGTAATTGGACCGGGTCGTGGACCAAGGCTTTAGGCTTCTCGCTGTGAATCATACTTCATTTCCGAAACCGTCAGCCCCTGTCATGCATGAGCTATCTGAAAGCCACCCCGGGCACAGGACTCCGCTGGAACTACAGTGAAAACTGATCCCTTTGACTGCGTGACTCGTGAAGCCTTGGAGGACTGGGATCTGGTGTTACGGAGGATTTAGGCTTTGAGAGCTGTGCTTTTGGTGGTAATATGCTTGTGACCGTGATGATCTGTTCACATGGCTGCTACCGGGCTACTGTTCTCGTGTTGAGACTTATTGCTTTTGTTGTGGCTTCGATGCCTGAAGTTGTGATTTGGGTCTTAGTGTAGGGCTATGGTTGGCGGTTCAGAGGTCTCCCAGTTCAGAGTGGTAAAGCTTGGCCCCATACGGTTGAGACTTCATGCAGACATGGCTTGGGAGTGGAGTGATATGGCCCTTTTTGGTCATACAGGTCTAGGGCGAAGGGCACGAGGATTTGAGGGTATCATTGAGTATCAGAGTGCAGGTCGAGAGGGGTAGCAGAAGTAGCAGCTAAACCCGAAACCCCAAAAACCCTAAGCCCAAAAGCCATAGTAGAGGGCCACCGGCTCAAGAGCGTCGGATTGCATAAGATGGACTCATGGACAGTTAAGGGGGAGCTTGGGGGGGCCCCTGGGTTGAGTGCTGAGAGCTTTGATCCGGACCGCTTGGGTCGCAGAGGTTGGTGTTTTGGGGTTTAGGGTTGAGGGTTTAGGGTTTAGGGCTTCGGGTTCAGGGTAGGGTTTAGGGGGTTAGGGTTTCGGGCTTCAGGCTTAGGTATGGGCTCCTGGTTGGTCTGAGTCGCTCAAGCATCTGTGGGGAAGTGTCGCAGAACACCTGATGTCAATCCTGTTGTTCAAAAGAACGAGCAGGAAGAGCCCGCTGAACCCTACGCTCTAAATACCCTGATTCCAAAACGCCTAAACCTCCCGGCCCAGAAAACTCTCAAACCCTTTCGGCACCTTTCGGGAATCGGGAAGCATCAGCTGCTTCTGCTGCCCACGGCAGAGACTCCAGAGCCTCAGCCGATCCGAGGGACTGGCAATCGCGCCCAAGACCGCGCATTCTGCACCCACACTCCCTTAGGGAGAGCTTCGATGAAGTAGGATTCCACCTGCTCAAAAGTATGATGATGCAAACTCTCAAACCCCAAAATCCTGCTTCTCTGTCTTGCCGAAATGTCGTCATGACACCCTGAACCCTAAACCCAAAGCCGTGCATGCAGGAGGTGATCCCGTCCTACCGAGGCAGCATCATGCAGGCTCGCCTTGCTGGGCTTTTAGGGTTTAGGGTTTTAGGGGTTTAGGGTTTAGGGCTTTAGGGGTTGAGGGTTTGGGGGTTTAGGGTTTTAGGGTTTTAGGGTTTAGGGTTTAGGGTTTTCTGAAGGACAGGAAGACTTGACAGCACCTGGAAGCAGAACCTTGCGAAGCGCGTTAAAGCAGGTCACCGGATGGTTTATGCCGTTGGGGTCGTAATAAGGTTGCAAATGTTAAGATGCGACGGATCATGCTATCTTGAGCGCAGGCTGTGTCGTGAATATGCTCAGCAGCTTTCCTAAGCGAAGACTGCTGCATGCCTGCGCTGTGCTTATACGTATACACACAAAAACATATATATATATATATGTATATATGTTTTTGTGTGTGTATGCTAGGTGTACAGTCTCCTAGCTTGGCAACTGATCGCGCGCAAAGCATCACCTAATTACACCCTAAGCATGCCCAAAACCCTAAACAGGCCCTAAACCCCAAGAGCACACCTAAACCCTAGACTTCGAACGCAAAGGCCGAAACCCTGCACCAAAACGACGAAACCTCGACAACCGAGTGCCGGGAGCTTCCCGCAACTCGAAAGCTTCGAGGCTTGAGATCCACTCCACCCCTGTCCCACATCCGCACCGTTTGCACGGTTGTGTCAAGCTTTCATCGTGGTGTCTACATGGTACATACCCACCTATCTGCCTTACCGACCTACAGCCTGCCTACCTATCTATTCTTTCTATCCATCCATCTATCTATCTGTTTGTTTGTGTACATGTCTAGAGTATAGCATGTATATATATATATACACTCTCTCTCTCTCTCTATATATATATATATATTTATACAGACACATGTATATCTAAGCTCCAGGAAGTCCCTCGAGACCGGAAGCCCTCAAAGCACTCCTCACACTTATTTGTAAACTTGAGGTAAGTCAGAGAGAGGACTCCTGAGTTTCAGGGTTTCGTGCTGCGTTTGTGCAGTTGGGCTTCACTTTGGGCGTTGAAGATCCACGGCCCGGCCTATCCCTTCCGTCCACATTCGCGGACCGTCGTTTCATTCCAGGTTCATAACTGGCCCTCCCCCCCAGCCTCCGGTCTAGGGTTCCGGGACGAACCATAAGCCCGAAACCCCTACCACTCCTGAGCAGAGGCTCCGGTTGCACGGAACACGGGACCCGAAGCTTCTGCGCCCTCCGCCAGCTTAGGAAGCCCTTCCGACGAGAGAAAAATCAAACCTTGCCCAGAGAGTCCAATACCCCCCTCATTCGTGAAGAATGCCATAAACTTCTATCTGATGCCATGAATTTTCAAGGTGTAAGTATTCCTTCATTAGGGTGTTGTCTGACTCTCGAGGTTCCTCTTGGGCCTGCGCTTAGATCACCTGGATCTCTGCCGCGCCACGCTGGCTCAAGCCGCTGCTGTCTCGGCCCGCCCCAGTTACACTTCCTCACTAAGCCCCCCATGTGTCTATCTGGCTGCCTCTATTTCTCACAATTCCTCCATCAGAGCTTACTACCAGGCAGATCGCAGGACAAAGTTCCTGGAGTGGCGAATATAGCTTGGGACCCAGCGGGCGAAGCCGCTCCGTGCAACTGGCCCAGCAGCATCCAGGCAGGGTTCTGACATTAGCTTTGGATATAGCCCCTTTGGGGCTTGGGGGGTTTTGCTGGGCCGAGACATGTTCACACTTGCAAGCCTTCATTGGGCAGTCTTGGCCCGTCTGCATGATGCTAGGGCTCGGGTTGTTGAGTGCCAATCTGTCAAGCATCCTGCTATGTGGGGTTGGTAGTCCGAAATATGATATTCCGGTCCCTCCCATCTGGCTGGCTGAGTCGAGCGAGGTAACCCTAAAACCTCGAGAGCGGGGTGCGAAGCAGGGAGGAGCGCTACCGACTGCTCGCAGGCATCGGCCATGAGTGCAAGGACCGAGGCAAAGATTCAGGGCTAGCACGGTGAGGAGTTTGTTCGGGGTGTGTTGTCTCGGAGTTGGTGCTGTTTCTGGGAAGTCGTGACAAAATACGTACAGCCCTTGAGAAGTTGGGCTGAAGATGCGGTTCACACGGGCTTACAGGGTTTCAGGCCGAGGGTGACCATGCCCCTGCGAACCGAACAGCCTCGCCTAGAATGTTTGCGAGTTGCCAGAGTCCAAAATCAATTAATTATAGGGACCTTACTAATGAGAATAGGGTTTTGGGGCCCAATATACTCTATCATACTATATCTATAATAAGGAACCCCCAAAATAGTATTGGTAATTATTTAGGCCCCTACATTCATGATCCTTGAAGCGTGTCGACGGAAATCTGAAGTTCAGCCATCAAGTTGCCAGACTCTTTCCGGGCCGTACTTTGCTTAAAAGTTTCAGCAACCATGCCAGACATGTAGGGTTCACGGATTGGGAGCCAAAAAACTCCTAAACGTCCTGCAAGCTTTAGCGGCTTCGTCTTCCTAGTAGTGATCGATCTTTAGCTTCATGCCGAAGTTCATTCCTGTTGCACTTCGCATCACGCCCAGGTTTAGGGTTTCGGGCGGTTTCGGCAAAAACTCGGACTAAGCCCTACGCCCTGGACGCCTTCAAGTCTCGAGAAACGACCCGGCAGCTTCCATCTCTAAAGCGCTAGAAGGGCCGTGCAAGGCCCGAAGGCTACATAGAATTCCCCAGGCCCGTGCACTTAAACCCCCTGAACCCCAAGCATCAACCGCAGACCCACGAAGCCCCAATGTCAGAGCAGCGGCAAGAGGTCGACGTCGATGCCTTGAGGAAGCTCATTCCCGTGGGCTCCGACCTTAGCATCATACAGAAGAACTACGCATGCACATAGATAGTTAGATACAGTTACATGGCTAGATACTATGCAGATGTATAAGTACATAGATATATTCAGCGGTTATAGAGATAGATAGAGATACTGAATTTACAAACTGTGCTATGTTGCGGGGCCTTCTTAGCAAAGAATTTGAGATTCAAAGATTCAAGTGCTTTGCAGGTGCCTCTCGGGTCAGGGTTCGGGGGTTGCGGAAGTCGTTGGGCTGGGGTTAAGGTCCTTGCGGGTCCTTAGAGAGGGGTTTTCGTGATCAAGGAAGAGCAGTGTACAGTGCACTTCTGGGGCATAAGTGCTCTTCCCGCGCATTTTAAACCGAATGTAAGGGGATTCATTGAGCATTTCTTCAGACCTTTACTGTGTACGAAGGCGCCTGAACCCCTATAGGCTATAGAGCACTTATGGACCCCCTGCAGGAAATATTCCTACTAGTTATTTGTATCTTTCGATGATTGGCACCTGCCTTTCTACGAAACCTAAACCCTAAACCCCTCAACCCTAGACCCTAAACCCCTAAACCCCTCAACCCTAAAGCCTAAACCCTAAACCCCTAAGCCCCTAAACCCTAAACCCTATCTACGACCAAATCAGGTGCCGAGCCGTCGAGCAGAGAAATCCGGGAGCGGCTCTTTAAGGACTCTCGGGTTCTTCGTAGGGAATGGGGGAATGGCTTATTGGGACCTTAAGGGACAGTAAGGGTTTAGGGTTTAGGGTGGGGGGAATGGCTTCTTGGGACCACTATAAGGGACCTGAAGGGACTATCATAGGGATCTATTCCCCCATTCCCTACGAAGAACCAGAGAGAGGAGTCGCGGCGGGGTTTTAGGGTTCTCCGAGAGAGTGCGTTTAATAAATGCCCCATGCCCGATACCCGACAGGGCGTAAAACACAAAAAACATAGGGCTTGGGGCTGAGGACTACGGGGCATTTTTGGACTTCATGGTGTAGGCTTTCAGTGCTCAGGACTCCGTTCAGGACTCTACGACGATGGCGTAGGCTTCAGCTAAGGTTTGGGTGGTCGGGTTGAGGGTCTTCAACTTGGTGTTGCGGGATTGAGGGCTTCTGTTGTGGCTTGTAGAGGTTTTCGGGACTGTTTTGAAACTCTTTTGGGGGTTTCCGAAAACAGGGGACCCGAACATAGTACCCTAAATAGTGGGATCCTTACCATAAGGACCCCAAAATAATAAGGTACCCCTTCTTTTCGGAAAGTCCCATGTCGGCTCCGTTCCTAAACGCCACAATCGGCTCTGGGCCTCGGCTCTGGGCCTCGGCTCTGGGGAATGCTGGGTCCTAAGTCTTCCAGAGATCCGGGGACTCCAGCGCTGGGGCTTTCGGGGGCTTTTGAGGCATCAGGGGCGTGTTTTCTGAGATATGGCGTGAAGGTTCAGCTAAACCTAAGGCCTAAACTTGGGTTCAGGGGTTAGGGTATAGGGTTTAGGGTTGAGGGGGCCCTGCAACTAAACCTTTCCCTCTTGCAGGAGTTCGTGGTTCGCTCCGCCCATCTCATCGAAATGGGTGCAGCCACAGCCAGCAAGGCCAGTCTTAGGCCTCCATGATTACAGATGAACACAAACTAGACATCAGCAAACGAACAAATAGCGAAAACAAACAACACAAAACAACATGGGTAAATAAACAAAATAAATAAATAAATGAATGAGTGAATAAATAAATAAACACACACACACACAGATATATATATATATATATAATAACATGTACCTTAAATCAGGGGCTGCTCTGGAGTCTGTCTTCGAATTTCTATGTTTCCATGCCGGTTTTCCGCAGTACAAGACAACCCTCGCCTCTGAAAGAGCGCATTTGTTTGAAGTCACTTCGGACCCAAGAGTCAAGATGCACGGCGATGGGACATAGATTTGTTCGGGAGTCTGTGCCGAGTTCCACCTAGAATTTATGGATGTTGCAGGGCTTTTGCATATAGCGTCAGGAGCACTACTTGTCAAGGAAGAAGTGATTAAGAGTGAATACCAAGTACGGTTACTGTAGATGCTGGCACCATCAGCAGTAGAAACCCTGGGGTTTCTGTCAATGCTCGGAATCCTGCCTTCGCTGTTTCGCCTGTAGTGTGCATTGGTGGTGGTGGTGGTGGTGGTGGTCGCCAGTAGTAGGAGAACCCGCAGTAGTAGTAGCAGTGACGTTGGCACTGGCAGTGGCAAACACAGTGGAATTGACATGGTCATAGTACTCCTCGTCGTCGTCGCCGCAGCCGCCATCGCCGTCGTAGCAGTAGCAGTAGCAGTCGGAGCGGCAGCAGCAGCAGCAGCAGCAGCAGCAGTTATTCTTGCTATTGTTGTCGGCGGACAGCCTGCAACAATAGCTGTAACAGACCTGTCTCGGCCTCGTAGGAAGAAGTTTGTATCGCACAGCTTGCACGGGCATGTTTTCGTGTTGCAGGGCAAATCGCGAGCATGGGGTGGCACATTGAGCCAAGATAGCATTTTGCGTGGAGCTTACCAGGCATTGGCACTGCAAGCAAGACAGGGCCGCAAGACAGTGACCGATACTGGGTAGGGCTGTTCATGGCATTCTGCAACGGTGATATATGTGGGTAGTGTTGAGTCTGGGCCCTTCTGAGGACCCTCCTTTCAAAGGCCTTGAAGCAGGCCAAGGTACTACGTCAATGCGCCAGGGCCTCGGGCAGGCGTGGTCCGGAGAAACCTGCAGGGAATCCCCAAAACCTCGAGCTCTCTCCCTCATGCGCCATGGGATATCCGTGCGTCGAAAAGCATGCCAAAACCCTATACCCTATTGTACTTAATACTTAACCGGAGGAAGCCTACAAGTAAATCCCCAACACCCTAAACCCGAAACGCTTGTAGAGGAATCGTAAGGATTCCGCATGAGCATGGTTTAATTGAACCTCCTTTGAGGATGCGAGATTCGTAGCTAGGACAATTTTGCGAACATCGAACTCTCTCTACACTCCACTTGCTCGTTTGGCAGGTTTTAGATGGTTAGGGGCTTGTTGATGTTTGGTGGAGTGGAAGTGCTTTACCCTTCAGATCTTGTGACCAATCTCCTCACCTGGCCTGTCCGAAGCATGAGCGCCGAAAGCTGCTGCATTTCCGTACTCCTATACTATGGCATGGGTTACCCGAAACCCTAAACCCGGGTTTTAACATGTAGATCTTTCGGGTCAGAGGGTGGGGTGGGTTTAGGGTTCTCACTTTCGGGTTTTGGGGGTTATTAGTTTAGGTTTTTCAGGGTTGGCGGTCCGGTTGTCATGTGAGCCCTGAGATTTGGGGCTGGGGTTTAGGTTTGGGAAGAAATGGGTGACCCTGAACCCTGCATCCTAAACCGACTCATCCGCACACCCAGCCTCATTCCTTGAATCCCTGGAAAACCATATTGAGGGGAATCCTGAATGGACCTAAATCCCCAACTTCCAATGTAATCCCCCGCCTCCCAAACAAGCCAAAACTGAACCTACCCACGCTGAAGGACCACTTGGACATCGAATGCTTGGCACCGGGCTCAGCACTTTGGTTCGGTGCGCCCCGGGTAGGCTAGCTTTCCGACATGGGCGGCTCCGACTTGAAAAGTCGATGGTTACTCCGAGGACCTGAGATCCTGCAAACGCGCCAGCCTCCCACCCCGAACCTTGTACCATGAATCCCACATTTGGTAACTTAGACCAGGAGCCAGAAAGCTCGCATGCTAAAGCCTGGAGCCTGAACCCCAAACCTTTCATTCTCAACCACTGAATCATCAAGCCCTACTCACTACCGTGTTTATCGGATTGCTGTGTTTTTAAAGACTGTCTGTGCCTCTCACTAGAAGAGTTCGTGATCCTGAGTCTGGGATTTCCAGGAAGATGGAAAGCACAACAACTAAATCCCTAATCCCGACTATCCCCGTAGCCCCAGAACCCACGCTGATCTCTGTCTTACTGAGGTCCAGCAAGCCTTCCGGGCGGCGACGCGATCCCTTGAACCTGCCCAGGGCCCTACAGTATCTGCGAGCTTGCCAGGAGAGTTTTTGGGGGTGTCGCATGTACAGGGTGTGGGGTTTGGGTTTTATAGGGTCAGGGCTTTATCGTTCAGGCTTCTGGCTTCCAAGGTGTTTTGCGTTCTGCTTGCCAAGGAGGCCTGGCGTTTAACGGGATGTTGGGCTCAAGGCTTCAGGGTAGAGGTCTGTGAGAGCTTGCGACGGTTCCAGCCCAGTGTTTCACGGGGATCTCCTTCGCAACCGGCATGGCAGTTCAGGGCTTTGAACAGAGGCCTGGATGCAAGCAAGGGGTCAAGGGTAGCTTTGTTTTGGTTTTGCAGGGATCAGTAGCAGTGATGAGCGGCGCTTGGAATCATCAATAGGCACAAGCGAATCATCAATAGGCACAAGCGACGAACATGTTCCAGCAAGACGACATCAAAGCTACATGTTCGTGCGGCAAGTGACGACTTCCTCATTCCTTCCGTCTTGTTTCGGCGTGCAAGTACCCTTTGTCAGAAGTCCCCGCCCTCTCTCGTCGCCCATGATTCGAGAGAGAGGCCCCCGTTGAAATCTGAAACAAGTCTAGTTTAGGGTTTAGGGTTTGGGGCAGTCAGAGATTCACAGAGAACAAGCCAAGCACGAAAGGGAGTGTTTAGCTCTTTATGCGAGGGTATAAGAGGCCCGAAGCCCTGAACACCGGGCTTTGACATGCATCGCCAGAGGTCTCCGGACTGGACAACGACTTCATCGATATGAATCAGTGGGCACTTGGGGGTGTTGGGATCAAAAAGGTATTGTGGAGTTTAGGAGTTTTTGGGTTTGGGGTCTTGATGTGGCAGTTTTAGAACAGGGTGGACTGACCTTTAAAAGAGAGAGTTCTCTCCAAATGTCATCTGCAGCTGGACGGTCAAGGGAAAGATGTACACTAGGCTGAGAAGCATTGAGGATGGACGCTATTAAAGAACCCTATAATCCCATCCCTATAGATCCCTTGAAAGAACCCTATAAATCCCTGTAGATCCCTTTAAGGAACCGCCCCTTTTAAAAGGTAGTGCCCTGCAGTCGCTGGTCTACCCGGTGAAAAGTTAAGAACGCTCGGCCTAAACCCAGCACCGGGTTTAGGGTTTAGGGCGCAAGCCTCAACCCTGATGAGGCGGACTTCGAAAGGCTCAGTCACCTAAGCCGTAGCCGGAGCTAAACATACAGAAGTCTGAACAAGCGCTGAACGGTATTCCTTATATAGTCACTGTATTCTCCAGTCCTTTTATATATATACACAGTATTCCCTCATAGTCACTATAGTCCTTATGTATATAACTAGAGCCTGATATCCCTTTGATTTGACCCTCTGGCCCGTTTAGTAACGGCCTTCTCCTTTGTTCCCTGACTTGCAGCAGACGTTTAACGGCGGGAGCGCTGACCCCCAGTACTAAGCCGAACAGAGTCTCAGTGTTTAGCAGCTTAAGGTTTAAGTTTAGGGTCTAGGATCAGCTTTGCACGTTGGCTTTCAGCAGCAATAAGCCAGCAAAGTCCTCGCCAGGCAAAAGAAAAAACACCCAACAATCCCCGGCTCTGGAGGCGTGAACCCATGGAACCTCGCCTGGCATGTTCGAGTTGTGAGAGCGTGCACCCTTCAACGTCTCAGGGTGGAGGGAAACCCCTGATTTCTGAAGGCCCTGCTGAAGCCTCTAAACCCTGGATCCGAAGCTGTCCATCCTGTCGCTGCCAAACCGGCTTAGGGTTTCGGGTTTAGGCTTCAGGGTTCTATACCCTAATGCCTCACATGGATGGTCCGCGTATGTATGAGCGCAGAAGCCCTGAGCCCGAAAAGGTGGCACATTCTGGCGTTTTACCTCGTGACTGGCCTGAGTCTGACTGGGCCTTGGGACGGGGCTCGGAGCTTCTGAGTATGGGTTCAGGGCTTAATTGAGGGTTAAGTTTTTTTTTTTAATGGTTGTAAAAAAAAAAGAACGAAATTGTATTTTGGATTTTCCGCCGGTTTCAGCTCTTGGGGTTCAGGGTTCAGGGTTTCAGCTCCTTGGACCTTGCCCGGCCAGATTTCGGAGTACCAGGATACCCCCCCTTTTCCTAAGACGGAGAGGGGGCCAAAATATCGCAAGTGAGCTGTAGTTTGCTTATTGACTGTTCGGAGTCCTTGTGATACTGCAGGTCTCTGTATGACGAGTGGCCCCCAGCTTCAGCCTCGAGGTATTGTTGTCTTGCACTAGAGAGGCTGTTCGAAGAGTGCTTTGCATTCTTCCATGCACCGTGATCTCTGTTGCTGTTCATGTGCCCTTCTATGCGGGTCCTGACCTAGGCAAGCCCTTACTTCCCCCCCCCTATTAGAACGATACAGTAGCCGGCGATTTGAACCCCAAGCCCTACCCGTTCCGAACTTTGCCCCAACCAGCTGGCTCTTTGAGCCTACCTTAATCCGCAGCTTCACGATTCTCACAAAATCCCAGAACCCTAAACCCTAAAACCCTAAACCCCAAAACCCTAAGTCTGGCGGACTTCAAAGAGGCTCGCCAGCGGCCAGTGGCGCAATGGACGCATGGGCCGGAGTCCCAGCCTTGAGCCTTGGATCCCGGAGAGCCTCTCCTTCCTTTTTTTGATGTGGGTTTTTGAATCACGGTCACTGGTGCTGCGATAGATCCGCATGGTTAGCATGACATGAAGAAGATTACTACAATGATATACTGATTTTGGCTATGATTCAGCCCTGGTTGTTATGTTTGTCATCGCCGTGCATATTCTGAGAAGTTGTTCTTATGGTACATAAGTTACATAAGTCTGTGATTAAGATTTTTCGTCTCATTATCTATTGAAGGTCTCTCGCAGGCTCAGGGTCTATAATGTCTTCAATGCGCATACTACTTTCGCTACCAGCACGACGAGGACGGCTACGGCTGTTGTTGCTGACGTAGGTCTTGCCATCAGTAACGGCAGCAGTAGGACTCAGTGGAACCAAATTCTTTGCCGCTCCGGCTCTGCAAATGGCGTCTATTCCCGAAGCCCGTGGGCCGGGTTGTCTCATGTAGACGCAAACTCTGAGCTCTCCTCGTCCAGCTGGCTCTTTACGGCCTCTTCTTTGTCTTCTTCAGGCGCTTGGCAACCCACGTCGTCATTGTACCCGGGCTTCTAAACCCCAAGCCCTAAACCCCAAGAGCAGATGCAAACTCAGGAAGGCGTAGTTGGACACCGAAAGCTCGTCGGGCGGAGTCCGAGTTGCGAGAGCGCAGACCCTAAAAGAACAAGCCGTGGCACCTCTGAAGCACCGATTCACGAAAGCCGAGATGGTGAGCTTTGGCTGCCCTGGACGAAAGGGTGGCCCCTAAGCGCCGAGAAACCCTATAAACGCCAGACCGGTTCTGGCTTTAGGTTTGCTCCTTCCACACTGACAAGACTGAACCCTTACAGAAGGCCTTATAGACTCTAGGCTGTTGAAGGAACCCTCATAAAAGCCCGATTCTAAGTATTAAGGCCCTTATGTTCGAGCCCACAAACCCTAAGCTTTCAAGAATTGAATACCCCGGAACCGTAAACGGGAACCCTCATTATAAATGGCCCCCATTGAGCCTGTGCTAGAGGCTGGGCCATGGTTTGGGCCTCAGATCTAGGGGAAAAGGGCTTGGGGTTTGGGTTTACGCTTGTTTAAGGAATTTGGGCTTAGGGTTCTTGAGCTTGGGGGGTGATTTCAGTGGCTTGGGGTTTTGAGGTTCTGGGGTTATGCAGCTTTGGGCGTTGAGGGGTTTTCTGTTTTGGATCCTGGGGTTCTAGCTCTAGAGTTTTGAGCTTCATGGAGCAGCTCCAGGCTCAATTTCTAAAATAGAAACCCTCATGCCCCAATCCTACCCAAAGCCTTCAACATAGTTGAGCCCCATAGACCACACCCTACACCCCTCATCCCTTAATCTCAACCCTTAAACTAATTTGAACCCTTGAACTAATCAAGCCCTCGCTGAACCGGGTTTGCGCTGACCTTGGACCTACGACTGAGAACTATGTATTGTGTGCGTGTGTTGTTTTTTGCGTTTCAGTTGTCATCCTCGCCAGTGTGGTCGCATCATCTCTTGTAGAAGCCCTTATAGGAACGCCTTAAAAGGAACCGAAAAATCCCCTCATAGAAAAATTCAACGGAACCTAAAAAGAATCCCTCATGGGAACCCTTGGAGGAACCCAAAAGTCACTTCTCTCAGGAACCCCCAAAGGAAGCTAAAAACCTAAACCCCTAAACTCTCAAACCCATTGACCCTAAGCCCTAAACCCTTAAAGGGAGCGCTAAAAACCCTAAACTCTCACACCCTTGACCCTAAGCCCTAAACCCTTCAACGGAGCGCTACAAACCTAAACCCTCAAACCCTTGACCCTGAGCCCTAAACCCTTAAAGGGAGCGCTAAAACTCTAAACCCTCAAACCCTTGACCCTCAGCCCTAAACCCCTTAAAGGGAGCGCTAAAGTCCCTAAACCCTCAAACCCTTGACCCCTAAGCCCTAAGCCCTTAGTGGAAGCCATAAAACCCTAACCCTCCAGGTATCTTCTATAGAGGGCACTAGAGCCCCTAGGGCCCTATATAGTAGGTACCTGGAGGCTTAGGGAAACCTTAGGCCATGGAAGACTTCGGGCCTCTTTGCCAGCGCCTGGCTTCCTCGAGGTCGCCGGGATGCGCGTTTGGAGCGGTTTTTCGGAGCCCAAAGACCGTTCGGGGTCCGGGTTTCGGGGTTTAGGGGTTTAGGAGTTTGGAGGTTTAGGGTTTGGAGGTTTAGGAGTTTGGAGTTTCCAATGGGGAGTGCGTTGTGTGCTCCGCCTTTGGGGCCTTCGAGGAGTTTTGGGGTTTAGGATTCAGGGTTAGTTTTTAGTTCAACGCGAAGGTTTAGCAGGGACCCGCCCACCAAACATGTGCAACACCAAAACCCTGCATTGACATCTTGAACCCTTTTAGAACCCTAAAGCCCTGAGCCCCATAAGCCCTAAGTCATTACCAACGCTAGTATTTCTTGCCGGGGGGGGGCAGGGTGTCCTTAGTAGTGTAGTATAAAGTCCACCCAAAACCCTACTCTAACTTAGTCAGGCCCTTATACGAAACCCTTATTGTATCCCTTATAAAGGAACCATTTGAAAAGGACCCTTATTCCAGTTCTGAGGGCCCATTTATGGTAAAGTCCCGAAAGAACTCACTGCTCAGGTGGAGCGCTGACATGGTCCCCGAGGCCGTGAGCCCCGTTCGCCTAAGATTTGCTCCGGTTCTTGCTTGAGGGCTTAGGGCTCAGGGTTGGGGTTTAGATAATTTAGGGGGTGGGGGGTGGGGCTTAGGGATTAAAGTTTAGAGTTTGGGGGTTCGGGTTCAAGCCCGGTTTGGGGTCTTTTTGGTTTAGAGCGGCTGTTTACCAGGTTACCATAAGGGTCGGAATTAATCGTAACAGTATCCCGTTATGGTCCCTGTGTAGTTATAGTACAATATATCCCGACGCTGTCAATAGTGTGTAAGGCCCCATTAATCGTAGTTTCGAAGTTTCGGGGCTCAGGTCGGGCCAGCTCCTTTTGGTTCATTCAGGGCTCTGGAACTACTTACAGTTTTCCATGGTAGTTCTTTTTTTGGTTTAAGGTTGCCTGGTGCTCCCGAGGAGGCTTCAGGCTGTGGCACGGTTTTGGGGTTTGGGGTTTGGGGGGGCGGGGTCGCTCTGAGGGATTGATGAGTAGACAAGCGTACGCCCAACAGCAGGTACCTGTCCCAGCCCAGATGTTGGCCCACAGGCAACTTGAACTGCCATGGCTCCCGATCCAAACACCCGAGCCCGACAACAACGGCATACCAAGGCAAATGAGGTCGGAATAGTATAAAGTCACTGTCTCCCTATGCAGCTGGAACCCTCAAGCCCATTTTACTTCCTACGGCTAAATTGCTTTGATCTCTGCAATGCGAGCGGGGAAAAAAGGACTTCTGTGGCTGTCAGGTGGTGGATCAGCTGACGGAGTGGGCCAAGTCACCCAACGCAGCTTCTTGGGATCTTGAGGCGTCCTTCTTTATGCTTAGGGTTGAGACTAGGCAGGCCTTTGGGACATTTTATGTTTTCCTTGTTCGGCTTAAGAGGATCTTATTTGTCCTTTATACTTTTCAGGGTCGTTGGAGGGCCAGCCTAGGAGAGTTTAGGGATGTCTGGACATGCATGGTTACTGGTCTGGGTTTGGTGATTAGCGCATGGGTATATAGATCGAGCTCTTAGCCTTATTGTTGGAAAAGCTTCACGTCGTCCGCCTCGGCCCGGTAAGGTAAACAAATGCATGTTCAGGGTTTTGATCGGGGCAATGTGCGATGCAGCCCTGCTCAGAAAAGAATGGTGCACGAAGCGACAAATGATGTAACGATGATTTAACGTGGCGCGAGAGCCGCGGGCGGTTCTTGGTTGTGATATTATCACGGCCTCAACCCTAAACCGGACGTTGTCAGGCCCCGGAAGGCGTCGTCGACTTCGCCACAGTTGCCGAGTGGCTGGCGCGCCGCAGAGAAGTCTTCAGTTGAATGGGTTTAGAGGTTAAAAGGGCTTCAGAGGGCCAGAGGTACAGTAGCCCAACAATGAAGCCAGTGAACGATTCAATTCAGGGTTCAGGGAAGTTTTGCTGAGGGTGTGAGTGAAAGTTTGGGTGTCGGGTCCGTCAATTCGATTTCACATTGCGTCCTCGAGACGGAGGTTTGGTTTCATCTACGCCTCCTTTGTTGAACTGCTGGGTCATAGGGGCTTGAGAAAAGAGTTGTGTAGATGCTTTGGCCCTTTTCCGGCACATCTCTCAAAGTGTGTTTTGGCGTCGCAGCTGACGGGTGATCAAGTCCACAGAACGGAGAGAGAGAGAGAGAGAGAGAGCAAAAGCACTCTCTTCGTGAAGCCCGATATGCTTCAAAGACTTTCACTCCTCCCCAATGCCCCATAACAAACGGGGGGGCCAATAGGCCGGGGGGCTTAACTCGCCCTCCATGCCCTTGGGAAGAAGAAGAGAGAGGCTGTGGTTTGGTTCAATGTGGGACTTTCCGACAATTAGGGGTACCTTATTTTGGGGGTCCTTATAATGAGGATCCTACTATTCAGGGTACTATATTAGGGTCCCCTATTTTCGGACACCCCCATGTGTCGTAAAGGGGGATAGCAGAGCCCAGGCAGAGGGGGCACAGCAGTAGTAGATGAGCACAGGATGGGGGCTGAGCGATGTCGGGGATCATGTCGCATGCTGTACTTTAATTTAACACATTATACATTATAACTTATTAGAGCACACAATACAATTGATGCATTATTGTATGATATGATGTAGTTAAAGTCAAAGTAAATGAGGTTATTAGAATGCATTTTTTATCATAAAGCAGGTGAACAGCCAGCTGCCGACATGGCACGGCATTGAAGAGGAGATCCAAAGCCGAAAGAGGCTGGTGCCTCTCGGGCCATGGGCAGAACCGGCTTTTGGTGAGGCTTCGTATTCTTGGTATTGAATCGGTTTAGGGTTCAGGGTTTAGGGTTTAGGGTTCTGGTATTGGTAGGGCTGATGCACTCTGATGGTTTTTCTGGACAGAAATAAGATGACCTATGGCTATTGGTCATGTTTCCAGCATGGCTACCGCTGCTACTGATTCTATTGCCTGAAATAGAGGCATCCTCAGTGCTAACCGGCTAACCGTTTCCGTGGGTGACCCAGAAGCTTGCTGCGATTGTCGGCATGACTTAGGTTTCTTGTACTACCACAAGGCGACTACCACAACAGCAGCAGCAGCAGCAGCAGCAGCAGCAGCAAGGGCAACGGCGACGACGACGACAGCAACAGAAACAGAACAGAAACAGCAACGACAACAACAACGACAACGACAACAACAACAAGGAAACAAGGACGATGACGCCGACGACGACTGCTGGGTTGATGCTATTCAGTCCTGATCATGCTGCTGCTCCTCCTGCTGCTGCTGCTGCTGCTGCTGCTGCAACTGCATCTGCCTAGTTCAGCTGGACGAGTGCTCCAGAAAGATACCTGCCTGCCCGTCTCCGAAGTCTGAAAACCGAAAATTCGGGGCATTTAACTCTGAAGGAACGGGTAACCTTTCTAGAACCCTTGTATAACGCCCTTTAAGGAACCCTTCCACCAAGCCCGAAAGGGAAGCCTCACAGTAACCCCTCGAACCTTCTATTTTACCCTGAAAGAAGCTAGGGCGACAAGCTGCCGACTTCTGCAACCTGCACATCGGCAAGTAACTCCTGTTGCTAAGATGCCCCAAAGCGCAACGAAGCTTCGAACTCGTATCTAGAACTTGGGTTTCGGGTTCTGGGCTAATGAAGACAACCCTTTACCCTGAACCCAAAATCCCATGGCACCCTCCTTGTTTCGAGAAGGAGTGTAACCTCATGCTCGTGAAGTTTCTCTTGCACCACGCAGCGGTGCCACCCCCACCCCCGTCCGTTCAGCATTGACCCTCTCATCCCGCCAACAACGAATTCTCCTGAAGGGGTAGAGATGTCAAGCCTGGGAGGGGGATGCCGGGCTTGAGCCCTAAGCTTTGCGACCTGAAGCTTTCAATCAGGGCATTCCAGCTGCTGCAGCTCATGAACAACACGCCCTCTTTGCCGAACTCTGCCTGCCTGCCGTGTTTTGCACAACGGTTGGTTGAGTGTTGCTTTCAATATGTATTTACAGAGCACCTATGAAGGTCTGCCGTGTGGCCTCGTGAGGCTTTGTGTGACATTCCGGGCCTGGGACAGATTCGAAGACCCGAGGCCCTAACCCCCTCGCGGCAAGGTCGTTCAAGAAAAAAACCCTTAGTTCAACCAGCTGCAGCTGGGTCCGTTCCGGTGAGTGCAATATAATGGAATGGGAGAAGGTTTCCCGGACCTGTGCTGCTGTACGAGTAGAGTGTCTTCCATGGCTTCAAAAGTCAGCACCTGCTACCTGAATGCCAGTGACAATTGCCACCAACTAAGAAAGTTACAATGTCAGGTGGCCTCGCCTTCCAAAGCTGCCTGCATTTCGGTTTGATTATCTACCTGTCAGGTTCAGTAGTGGGACTGGTTGGTTTGGCACGTGGGACGCCGAACTGTTGACGCCACCATTCGACAGTCATCGCAAACGGCAAGCCCTGACCCAGAAAAGATCAGACAAGGGTTCCCGAACTGGTACCAGACACCGTGGCCGTGACCAAAATCAGCCGTGGCAGGTGCCAGGAAAGCTCACGCCGCCACCGTCTCAGACCGACCGCATGATTCTGCATCAACCCTAAACCCTAAAACCCTAAAACCCTAAACCCTAAACCCTTAAACCCTAAACCCTAAACAAGACTTGCCTCTTACCCGAGGCGCAACTGTTTTGGTCCCGAGACGTCCTTGCTGGTGATGCCAGCAACCGTCTGGCAGACCACGAACAGGCCGGGAGCAGTACATTCGTGAGATCCCGCGGTCTTCATTGGGAAGCTACGGCTAGGTATGCGGCACCAACTCAACACTTGAGTTGTCAACAGTGCTCCAGCTTGTTGTTTTGTCTCTTTTGCTTTCCCAGCTTTTGTAGATAGGCGCAGCACGGCGCAGGAATGTTGTAGCGCAGGAATGTTGTATGTACGTGTGCGAATCTTTCTCTTCCACGGTCCCCCAAAGTGACAACTACTACAAAACTCCCATGGTAGGGGCATTCCTGTGAGGCGCTTCTTCCCGCCATGAGCAGCTTGTGGCATGCTGCTGCAAGCTCAGTGCCAAGAGTCTGTACTAGAGGAGCCTTGATAATTAGAATAGGGTTTGGGGTATATTATGCTATAATCATTATAAGGAACCCCTCCAAACCCTATTCTAATTATTAAGGCCCCTATATTACAGACGCCGGCGCAGCATCGAACAGGGTCGTTTTGGGAAGTTTCGAGTCCATGGCGTATGGCGCCCGAGGAAACGATGCACCCCCGGGTTCATCCCGAGAGCCGGTACAAAACCACGTTTACCTGAAGGCCCAAAAAACCTGATTTCATTTTATTCCGATGCTCGTATGAGACTTTCTCAGACTTCGCGAAGAGGCGTGGAAGTTGGCAGACATGTCTTTGGTGGTTTAGGGTTCGCTGCAAGCGGATGCGTTGTCCATGGCTCCTGGCAAAGGCCGATAGATCCTTCCCGCCCCCAGTTGCTGAAGAGTAATTCCTGCTTCTGCCCATCTATTTCGTCAAACTTCCGACCACCATCTAATCCCCAAGCCCGAACCTAATCTTAAGCCTTGACTTACTCATCTGAGCCCTAAACCCGCCACATTTCGATGGCTTTTGTGAGTTCAGGTCCTTGCTGTGGCGAACATCGCCGGCAAGGGGCAGTGATTCCAATCGTTCCTCAACGGAGGGTTGTTCTAAACCGTGCTCCCTTAAGTGACTTCTTTGGGTTAGTGAGTGCTCCTGCATGCAGGCTTCCAAGTTTTGCAATGGATTCTAAACGAGACCCATATGGGGAGGGTGTCGGGTTTCGAGCCTCGGCTTTCTATTGCAGTTCCCTTTTCTCGGCCCAGCCAACTTCATGTCTATGGTTAGTGTTAGTGTACGCACAAGATCACCGACAAACACGACTATGTCGGAGAGTACGGGTAGTCCCTCATCCGGTCCTAATTATTGTACCTCTTCTAATGATTCGGAATCATCATGCTTGTCCTGCCTGTTTCTTGTTTATATATACCTGAGGGGTGCTGAAGCAGACTGCACCATAGGTCGAAGGAGCTTGTAGCAAAGGGAACTATAGGGGAGAGCGACCCCCGGTAGCTCAGGACGTTGCTCATCCCGAGCCTATCGGCAGGACGCCTTGAGCCAAACTTACAAGATGCGCTTAGGCCCAGGCTTTGCGTTATCGAGTTTAAGCTCCACTAAGGTTTAGGGTCTCGCGCAGGGAGTCCAGGTGTAAGCTATGAAACGGGCCCTGTTCTCAACCTGATAAAGTTTGATTTGCTTTTCTGGTTTTATCAAATGCGCATCAGTGATCGGCTGCTTGCAGCTTGACCTGGGACACTTGCGTGAGGGGCCGGTTGCCTTTGGGAAGCCATTGCACTGGCAAAGCTAATGGGCATACATAGGACATGGCAGCAACAGCACACCAGATTAGTTCAATCAGTAGTTAAGAGGCTTCATCCGCGACAATGACAGGGATACGAAGCCATGAGATGTAGACTGTGTGTTGGCAACCGGCACCCAGTGGAGACAATTACTGATGCCCCGTCCGAACACCGGTTTGGGGCCAAGCTGGAGAAACACTTGGGAAGCCGAACCATCTTGAGGCCGAACTCTTGCCGTTTTCAACCGCGCAGGCCATTCGAGTTCGCGTCGTCCCAGCCAAGCTGTGCTCCCTACCTCCTCACTCCTACACCCTTGCATGGACTTAGGGTTCAGGACAGGTCCCAATATCCTGTGTACCTAGGACCTAGGACATATATAGACCTTCTTCTTGCGCAGGTGCCGCCCATGTACTCGGCTCTGAAGGCTCGGATCCCTAAGACGTGCGAGCGCTTGCTGCTTGAAACTTTCGTGATTCGTGTTGAAGAAGCTAGGACCACAGCCGACAACGTAGACCACCCTAAGCCCGAAACCCTGAACCCTTGATTAATCTACCCCTGTTGCTGTGTCGGGAGTAGTACGGATGCGAATCTAAGGGCCCCAAAAGGGCTTTAGTAGTCCGAAGTACTTAGTACTATAGGGGCCTTAATTAGAATAGGGTTTTGGGGCCCATTATAGCTGCAGTTATAGTATAATTATAATAAGGAATCCCCAAAACCCTATTCTAATTATTTAGGCCCCTACAGTAGGCACATTGGGGGGCATCCCCGCAGTTCTTCCTCTTTTCTGCCAAGACCGGTACACACACACACACACAGAGGCACGTGCGCTCTATGCATGCAAAGCAGAAAGAGAGGGAGCGGGAGAACTTCCTGTTTTTGAGGCTAGGGTTTTTTGTGGGATTCATCACCGAAACTAAAAGCCCCAAACTGCCCCAGTGAGTAGGGCCGGAAGTGAGGTATCCATTTCAATAGCTACTCACAACACCCTTGAAACTCTACTAACCCTAAATCCTACAATAAACCTTACACCCTAAACCCTAAAGCCCTAAACCTCAGACCGTAGTAGCAAGCTCAGACCTTCGAACGCCATGCCAGCCTTGTGCGAGTGTGTGAGTCGAAACCTTACACCCTAAAACCCTTAACCCTAAAGAATGCATTCCTTGGATGCAGGTGAAGGGACAGCGCCTGTACCAGTTGGCTTGGGGCCCCTGGATTCTCCCTGCGGCTTTTAGTGGGTTGAGGGTTGGGGCTTGGGTTCGGGGGTGCCAGGGATTCACGCGGTTTGGGGTTTTCAGTCTCATGTGGCTTAAAGATGGACCCTGTCGAGGGCCTCGTGACTGCAGTGACGCTCAAGGGTTTGCCCCTGTTGGCGTTGAGGTGGCGTGGAATGCGTCACGATTTTGGTGTGTAGGAGCAGTTTCTTGGAAACAGTTCACGTCTACCAAGACGCTGTCTCGCGTTCGATTGAAAGGTTGGCTCTGCTGTCTGGGGCTGTCGGAATGGCAGGTTTGGTGTGGAGCTGAAACAGAGGTTGTTATGATATTGAGCCATAGCCGATGAACTGTATAAATCCCTAACCCCCCATGTACCTACTATATAGGGCCCTAGGGGCTCTAGTACCCTCTATAGTAGGTACCTGGAGGGTTAGGGAATGTATCTTTTTTTTGGAGCAGGTTTGGCGCACGCAGCATTTAGCAACAAGTCTTCCCTGCCCGCTTAGCAGCTTCCAGTTTCAAGCCATGGTGAGCCCGGCCATGCTAAAGGGCATGAACACGGAGGCGCCTTTAGGGTTTAGGGTTCGCAAATCCTGAGACCCCGAACCACCGACTCCTTGCTGTGTCGGTTCAACATGCAGGTCTCTTGGGTTCCGCTTCAGGCAGCAGGGCTTCAGGAAGTCACAGGGTAGGGTATCTACCGATTAATAGAATACAGATCCTACTATACAGCGCTCTATACTACTTGCAGATCCTTCAAAAGAAATCGCTGTATTCCGTGCTCTTGAATAGGATTTCAGGGTTTCTACAATCCTAGGTGCTTGTCAAGGGCCCGAGAACCAGCCGCAGGTGTACGGTGAAGGTCATCCCTTCGGCGATCCGTCTTGGTACCAGGCGTACAACACGCCCTACTACAACGACAGCCACAAGCAGTTCCGAAAGTTGATGCGAGAGTACGTCGACGAGCATATCATGTCCAATGTGCATGACTGGGACACTCTCATTGACCAAGTGATTGATTACTTATTTGATTTCAGACCTTCTTCCAGCTAGAAGCGAGTTGCGTACCGCCGCCATGCATAACCCACCAGCCAAGGACGAGAAGGGTGTCATTCCCAAGGAGATGCGCCTTGTCAAGTTTAGTGAGCAGGCATACGCGGCCAGCTTGGCTGTTGCCTCATTTTGTAGATCAGGAGGCATCCTAGGCTAACAGCAAGACTCACATCCTAACTTAGCACTTCAACACCAAACTGTCGGGCTCCCCCAATGAGGCAACAACCACCAAACTTTTCGAAGGCGGGAGAGAAGGAATGAAGACCCAGGGAAAGCCAGACAACTTCAGGTCGTAAACTCAAACCTTTAGACCTTAGACCCTGAGCCCTAAACCCTAAAACCTCCCAGCAGAACAGGGCGAAAAGGGTTTGGGGTTTAGGGCAAAACTCCCTCAGCCAATCTCAGCTTTACCAGGTATCTGGAAGCCGGAAAGCAGGGGACCTTGGCTTTGTGCATCGGCCGACCTTGGCCAGAGAAGTACTACGGCAAGGCAGTGGCCCTTAACCCCTAAACCCCAGGCATTCAGGGTTTTTTTTATAGGGTTTTTGGGGTTTTGGGTGTAGGCTTAGGGTTCAAGGCAAGCGTATTCAGGGCTGTTTTAAATGGACTCGTGTGCAAAAAAAGGGATCCGGGTCTCGGATCGTAGGGACTAGGACTTTGGGTTTGGGGGTTGACAAAGTGTTCATTTTCACATTGGGTTTCAGGGCTTTGGGCTTGAAGCCTCGGCAGCGTCTTGCTGCAGATTGCGTTGCCTTGCAAGGCCCCATGGGGCTTCGAGCCGGACTATTTCCACGAGCTGATCATGCTTCTCGCAAGCATTCCCGTCATCCCTTCAGCTCAAATTGTTGTGCTCACGCCCCATTCTGAGTGATCTTTCAAGTGAACTCGCGAACCACGTCACAGGTACGACGAGATGTCGCGTACCGGCTCAGTTGGCTTTCAATGGGGCATCGCCGGAGGCACGTCTAGGGATCATGCACCCTGTCGCTGCACTACGAACATCACGAAAATCAATTGGGCATCGTGGGAGGCACCACCATTGGCCTACCGCCGGTATACCACCACGGCAGCGA